>CM055850.1:31168778-31331278 GCA_029490765.1 Euthynnus affinis
CTCTCTCTGCTCTCTCTCTCTCTGTCTCTCTCTCTCTGTCTCTCTCTCTTCTGTCTCTCTCTCTCTCTCTCTCTCTCTTCTCTCTCTCTCTCTCTCTCTCTCTCTCTCTGTCTCTCTCTCTCTGTCTCTCTCTCTTCTCTGCTGTCTCTCTCTCTCTTTCTCTCTCTGTCTCTCTTTCTCTCTCTCTGTCTCTCTCTCTCTTTCTCTCTCTGTCTCTCTTTCTCTCTCTCTCTGTCTCTCTCTGTGTCTCTCTCTCTCTGTCTCTCTCTCCCTCTCTCTCTCTCTCTGTCTCCTCTTTCTCTCTGTCTTTCTCTCTCTCTGTCTCTCTCTCTCTCTCCCTCTCTCTCTGTCTCTCTCTCTCTCTCTCTCTGTCTCTCTCTCTCTCTCTCTTTCTCTCTCTGTCTCTCTCTCTCTCTCTCTGTCTCTCTCTCTCTCTTCTCTCTCTGTCTCTCTCTCTGTCTCTCTCTCTCTCTGTCTCTCTCTCTGTCTCTCTCTCTCTCTTTCTCTCTGTCTCTCTCTCTCTCTCTCTCTCCCTCTCTCTCTCTAGCTCCTCCCAGTCTTTTATATGAAAATGCAGGTCGAGCGAGCTCTCTCACCTGCAGGTAAACTCTCTCTCTCTCCTCAGTGAGTCTCACCTGAGCCTGTAAATCACATCCAGTCAGAGTTCAGCCAGCAGGACAGTAAAGAGTCTCTGAAGCTTTCTGACGTCTGTGAAGGTTTTAAAAGAGACGACAGAAGAAGATGAAGGAGTTTTGGACGATGTGATGACTGCTGGACAAAATAAAAAGGTTTCTCTTGAACATTTTAAAGATAGGAGAGAAAGAATTGTAAGTGTGAGGGAGTGAAGGTGGACGACAGGTGGACATCTGCAGCGTCTGGATGTTTGAAGAAACAAGGAGATAAAAGATGGAACATTTAAAAAATAAAAAGAGTTACGAGTACAGAGAATGAAAAGGAAAAAATTTTTTCTTCCTGGAAAGTGAAAATGTTCCTTTTTTTCTGGATTATTTTGAATGTCTCGTTAACAGAAGAACATTTGTGAAGGAAAATATCTGAGACGTTTTATTCTTGAACAGTTTGAGGACAGACGGACGGATTTCTTTGAAATCGTATTTTTGTTTCGGGATCGTTTTGAGTTCTTTAAACTCGGAAACTTTTCTCTGGAAGGTTTTAAGAGAGGATTTAAGACGGACGACAGACTTCCTGATAACGTCTGAGGTTTTTTCTTTAGTGGAAGAAAATGTGAAGAACAAGTGGACGACTTTTCCTTCAGAGATGTTCTGGATGTCAGAACATCTGACCTCTGACCTCTGACAGGTGTGACTGATTTTCCTTTAACTAAACAGAACTGTTGATGAAGTCGAGTTAATACGACATCTCAATGTTAAAGAGTTTCTTCTTCTTCTTTATTTAATCAGACGTCCGAGTCAGAAATTGTGATAAATAAATAAATGATGTAATTTGATATAAACTACTTAAAAATGATCTCAGGCTTCATTTAAAGTTACCTGATACTTTATGAAACATAATGCTTCATCATCGCTGACTGACTCAGCTCTAATGTGTTTTTAATTACTTTTTAAAATCTGAAAACATGAACAACAGGTGGTTGAACTGATCAGTCCTTTAATATTGATTATCTACCAACACCAAGTCGGATCTGATACTTATTCTACTTACATATTGATTAAAGTAAACAGATGTGGACTATTTTATATTGTTGTTCAGGATCTACTTGATCCAAACCCTGAAGGTTATTGATTGATCAGAATAAAAGATGTGAACGTGACTCCTGATCCTCGAGGGCGATGATGTCTCACTCTGTTGGCGTTACTGGAACTACAGAAACTCTCTGATTGTGTTACAGAGTAAAGCTTCTTCTCTCACAGATGATCTTTGTTTGAGTACAGGCACACAAACTGACAACACACCATCACTTCCACTGAAAACACATTTGAAGGAGATCAGTATGAACAGGAGGAATGATTACAGCGAGGAAAACCTCTTTCACTGCTCATATAAACACCTGACTGCTGGTTTGAGACACTGGGAACACTGGGAACATCTGTTATTGATAATCGTCTTCATCTGATCACATTTCAATAAGCTAATTAAATGTGTGTGAAGCTTCTATTCAGCTTCAGCAGTCTGAGTTAGTCATATCAAGTGGATATCTGACACATTTACAGTCTTTTTAGCATCAAATTCTCCTCTTTGTGTTTCCCTGTTGAGCTGCAGGTGGAAGTACAGAAACAAAAAGAGGAACTTTGCCACTAAAAAGACTGAAACGTTGAAAGATATCTACTGGATTTGACTCATTTGGACGCTGAAGCTTCATATTATCTTCACATCAACTTTAAATCCATGTTTGTAGAGAAGGAGGACTGTGGATTTAGTCCTCCATCACTTCCATTGATGTGGAAATGCAACCACAGATTGTATCTTTCTGAAACAGATCAATAAACACGCCTCTTAGCTCTCTGATTGGTCAGGTGTTTCATGTGAACATCTTTTCACCAGAGCTTCCGGTGACACCGTTTGAAACAACAAGTTATATATTAGTGATCACTAACTTCTCATCAAGCAAAGATTATCTTTAAGTTGTTTAATCAATTAGTCATTTGACAGAAAATTAATCTGCAACATTAATGACATTTCTAAATTGAAAATACCAAAAATTTCTCTGATTCCAGTTTAAGAAATTTGATGATTAGATTTTGGACTGTTGGTCGAACAAAACAAGGCTTTAAATTAAGCCAACTTGGATTCTCATATTTCACTGTTTTCTGACATTTGAGAGACCAAACACAGATGAATCATTAATATTATTCATGGATTCAGACCTGAGACACAAACTGCCTGTTTAATATCATTCATATCATTTCATCAATCCTTCTAAGTGATTTCTGTTGTTTGTTTCTTCAATTTTTTCGTTCTTGTTTTATTTTTAGGTTTGAGATTCTCACACTAAAGCCTCTCCTGGATCTGAGCTGATCTGAAACCAGTTGAACCCTGAAGGATCATTTTCATGGTAACGTAGTTTTTAAACGCAGCCAGCTTGATTAAAAAGTCTTCTGTGACATATTTTCAGTTTGGATCAGAGACCAATTTGAGAAACAGTTCAGTCAATTTGATTTAAAAAGAACAATCTAGTTTGTGTTTTTTCAACACAGACGAGTGATTAAATAAAGAAGAAGAACATCTCAACTTTCAGCCCGTCTGAGTTACGAATCCGACCGATGGGAAGATGGCGGTGAGTGACGCAGGTCGAGAAGCAGGCCGCTGAATCGAACCGACATCGCTGGCGGTACGCAGGCGTGATGTTGGCGTGTCGCTCCCTGCTGCTCACCTGGGTGCTGCTCACTCTCGCAGTCCAGAGCCAGAGCTGGAAATCCTGCACAGGTACAAGCATCTTGTTGTCAGCTTTAAAAAAAATTATGTAATACATATATGTTTAGCCTAGCTTAGCACAAAGACTGGAAGCAAAGGGAAACTGCTAGCGCCACAGCGTGTTTCCACTAATCCTCCTGGTGGCGGCATGTGTTCAGATCTGATTAAATATGATTGGTGATACCACACAAGCAGAATTCATCAAAACACCAAACAGTTTTACAAAAATGTGTCACTTTATTATTTTCTGAGGTGAGTTTTCACCAACAGGTAAGAAAGAAGCTAGAAGTCAGATCTGTAAGTAGAAAGAAACTGATTCTCTGTATGTTCTGTTTAGCATAGCTTAGCGCAAACACCAGACACAAAGGGAAACTGCTAGCGTAGGTCCATCAAAGAGGATAAAATCCACCAACTGAAAGTCAGTCTGACTTACATGTGGTATGTCAGCTAGTCTGCGTGTCCTCGGCCGTCTCTGAGCTGGACGGACTGTTTTCATGTGTCTCAGACGTCTCTGCTCTGCTTTGTGGCTGTTTTTTTTTGTGCCTTTGAAATGTGAGAGCCGTTTCTGTTCATGTCGTCCCCTCCCTCCATTCATCCTGCATTCATCCTGCATTGATCCTGCTGCAGCAACTAAACACACAGAAAAAGCCTCAGAGGAGCTTAAAGGGGAATTCCAGCTAAACACTAATATGGATCTGCTGCTACTCAGTGAAGAAACACTGAAGCTTTTTGCTTCCATCTCATCTCTGTGGTCTTTTACATTTGGTCTCAGTTTGTGTGCAACAGTGACAGAAGACGTATTCAGATCCTTTAATGCAGTAAAAATAACATAACAGCAACGTAAAAATACTCCATAACAAGTTAAAGTCCTGCATGAAAAATCCTACTACAGGTAAAGTATTATGAGCTTGATGGTGAATGATTGATTAAAATATTGCAGTAAAAGTTTAGTCCACTGGTTCCCAACCTAGGGGTTGGGGCCCTCCAAAGGGTCAGCAGATAAATCTGAGGGGTCATGAGATGATTAATGGGAGAGGAAAGAAGAAAAAACAAAGTTCTGATACACAAATCTGTTTTCAGTTTCTGGACTTTTTCTCTGAACTTTGATTTTTGCTGAAATATTGGATCATTTGAACATTTATTGAAATGAAAGCATGTGAGAAGTTTAGAGGGAAAAATCACTATTTGGTGGAGCTGTTAACAACTCATAGACATGTGAAATGTGACCCCGACTACACACTGCTTTTTGTAAGACGTCAAAAGCCAAAAAGGTTGGAAACCACTGGTTTCATCTTTAACAATGTGTTGTATTTTAAAAGCTTGTTATATTATCCATTGTGACAAATCTGCATCTGAAAAGTAACTAAAGCTGTCAAATAAATGTAGTGGAGTAGAAAGTACAATATTTCCCTCTGAAATGTAGAAAGTAGCATCACATGGAAATAAAAAAGTAGAAACTCAAAACTGAACTTAAATACAGTATTTGAGTAAATGTACTTTCCACCACTGGTCTCTAACTGTGTGTCTCCTGGGTGCTGTGATCAGTGCTGCCAAAACAGTGATATCATTAAACCATCTCAGGAACCTGAGCTGCCAAAAGATGATTTTATTTTTAGATCCCAGCTGAAGGAATCTAAAGATCTCTGCAGTGATAATGTGATAAAAATAAACCCCGTCCAGAACTGAAGGGTTTATCTGTCACTGATCTGATCTGAGAGCAGCTCATTTACATCTGAGAGCTGATAATAATTAACATCCAGCTGACCACATGACAGACGGCAAACACACTTATCAATCACACCTATCAATCACACTTATCAGAGGGAAACGTCCTGTTAGAAAGAGATCCTGATAAACACACACACACACACACACACCATGTTTTCTGTCACCAAGGACATCATTTAATCAGATCACCAGTTGTTATGAGTGGCAGTTATTGCCAAATAATGTACATGTCACTAAAACTATAACCTGCATTGTAAGAATCACAAAGACACCAATGAAGCCTCAAATATGAATTAAGTAATATAACACATAAAATTCTTTAAGAACAAACAAATATTGAAGAGGAAATTACATTTATAACACATATAACAATTAAATTAATACTTAGAAAACTAACCAGAGCCTGCCAGCCTTCATTCACCCAGAGGAGAGTTTCAATTATTGATTTGCTGCTAATTTCTTAATGAATGAAAATGTGGGATGGTGGGGGTTCATTGTTTTATCTTCTGGGAGCATAAAGTTTTTATCATATGATATGAATCAGACTGAAATATCAACACAGCTGTTGATGGATCATTAAAGTGATTTCAGTGATCCTTTGACTTTTTAGCGCCACCAGCAGGATATACCTGCAACACCAATGACGTTCCCATCGGTGTCTGCCGTACCGTGTTTACTGCTGTTCTCTGTTGCATATTTTTAGTTTGGATCAGAGACCACTTCCAGAAACAGTTCAGTCAGTTTGATTTAAAAAGAACAAACCGCTGATGTGTTTTTGTTCAAGATTTGCTTTGCTTTGAAAGGCGCAAGACAGGAAACAGGATTTTTTTTTACACTTAATGTTAAATTCTAATTAACACTCCTGTAACAGATCAACATTTATTTAGTTTTTAAAGTCATTTTCTTGTTGATTTATTTTTTTCCAACACCTACTGCTGATAAGAAGAGGAAGGAAACCTGTAAAACATTTTATGTGATGTGTCGCCTCCTCAGACCTGCTGCCTCTGGACCTGCTAGCCAGAGCTTTGCCTCGTCCAGGACAAGCTCCGCCCACACAGGTAGGACACAGCAGGTATGGAGGGAGGGGCGACAGGTGACGACATGAGGGGTGAATGAACGAACAAATGTTGGTAGATAAAAGTCACGAATGTGCCGATGTTGAGCTGAAAGATTATTTAATAAAAACTTATAAATGGAACTAAAGTACAGTATTTTCTTGATAATATAAGTTTGAGCACGTTCAGTCTCATCTTATGATCCATTAACTGACCAATCAGGTGCAGATTGTTCAGTCCAGAGGGTCCAGAGGGCTCCAGTTGGCCGGTGCTGTCGCAACAGCGCTGAGTTTTCCTGCCTCCCAAATCTTCACCAACTGTGACTACTTCCCTGCTGAGTTCTCATTGGTCACCACCATCAAGATACCGAGACTGAGACAGAAGGTGAGCCAGCAAAAGATGGTAGAACCTCAGCTGGTCTAACCTGGTCCAGTCTGGTCTAACCTGGTCCAGTCTGATCTAACCTGGACCGGACTAATCTGTTCCTCCTCTCTGTTTCAGAGGAATGAGTACATCTTCTCTGTGGTGGAGGAGGAAGCTGACTCACTGTTGCTAGGGCTACGTGTTTCAGAGAACCGCCTCCATTTACTGTCCACGCTCCCTGATGGTGGGGGGCGGAGCCGGCTGAGCTTCAAGGAGGTAGAACTAGATGACAACCGCTGGCACACAGTGGTGCTGGCCGTCACTGGACCGTACGCCACACTGACCATTGACTGTGGACTACCACTGGAGCTGTGAGTCACCTTCAGACCAGTTCAGACTGGTGTAGTTCAGATCAGCTTTGCTCACTTTCATTTACACTGATTCACTTTAGTTCATCTGGTCTGGTCAACTGGTTTTGTGTCTTCCAGTAAACAGGTCCGGTCCTTCCCCAGCACTCTGAGCACCAGAGGATCCAGGTTCTTCATCGGTAGCAGGAGGAAGTGGAGGGGACGCTTCTCTGTGAGTCTGCATTCAGGATCAGGACTCAGCCGAGACCTTCAGGGTCCTGCTGAATGTCCATTCTGTGTATAATTAAAATGTGAAGTAAAGTAAATATATGTGAATACAAGTCAGTAAGGAGCTGCTCAATTCTAAAGAGACCAACACTCGCTATCCGCCATTGTTGTTGTCGTTTTTATTCTTTGATCTCTTCCAGTGAAACGCCGCACTGCTGCCACCATCTGCTCTGTCAGTGATACGAAGATCTGTTTTCGCCAAACACACTACAATGCATAGCCAGAGTTTTCACATTTACACACTCTAGAGGCTGTTTTAGAAAAGCTCAGTTTCAGTGGAAGAGAAACGCTGTTTTAGTCTGAATGGAGGAAGAAGCCGCATTTACTAATTTAGCCAGCTTAGTGTGAACATGGTCTCAGTCCAGTCCAGACTGGTCTCCACTTTAACCCCAAATATCGGTTTATTTAAATCACTGATGAACAAAGGTGAACAAATTATTCACTACAAACCACATTTACAGCAGCAGCATCGATAAACCAGTGGAGGATTCATTCATATGGTTCCATGTTTTGAGTTTTTGACTGTAAGAACTCTTAGAACCCTGAAATGTCCAGAGATCCTGACAGGAAGCAGTTTACTGGACTGAACTTCACTGGTCAAACACCAGCCTGATGTTACTTTAACAATTATTATCTGTACAGTAGTGGACCCAGTGCATCGTTCAGCCTGTCGTTCCCTCAGAATGAGCTGATTATCACTTGTTAGCCAGGCAGCCTCCAGTTAACCCATCTGTCTTTGTTCAGGGTTTACTGCGTCAGCTGGTTCTGCTTCCTGGTTCAGACGCCACGCCCAGAGTGTGTCCGAACTCTGACCCCAGTCTGGCCGAGCTGTCCGTCCCCCAGGTCCTCAAGTCCATCCCCCTCCAGCCAGACCACAACGGACCAGATTATCCGTACGGTGAGGAGGGATGACCACTGTTCAACTCTGAGAGCTGATACTTTACTGCAGTAGCACCAGCAGTGTAAAAATATTCTATTACAAGTAAAAGTCCTGCATGAAAAATCCTATTATAGTAAAAGTACATCAGTATTATGAGTTTGATGTAGTTAAAGTATTGCAGTAAAAGTAGTGGTTTGGTCCCTCTGACTGATATATTATTATATATGACTTCATTAGATTATTAATAGTGAACAATTCTCAAATCTACTGTAGATAACAAATAACCTCAAGAATTGTTTACACCCCAGTGAATATAACCTTGTTACATCCAATACTGGAGAGGCATCACCATGGTTGCATCCCACTATTTGAACAGTGCATGGTGCTGAAATTCTCATAGATATACTACAAATTATATTGTAATATGTGAATTTTAACACTGTTTTAATTCCACAACTTTAACTTAATGGACCAGAATGTATTTACAGGAGGCAGTCTCATAGAATTTGTGTGTTGATGCCATTTTTTTCTAACACAGAACTTTTAATCAACCGTAAAAAACAGGCTGCTGTTTATCGTGTATGGATATAAAGTCTCTATTCTCAGTGCAACACAGATCATATATTCACACATATATCATTTTTAGACAAATGAGTATTAAAAAAGTAACTTACTAAAGTGAAACATACGGAAGCCCTGAAAGGCAAGCGAGAATTTTTTTTTTTCTGAAGATCCAATTTCTAAGTTCTGAATAAGTGAAAAAAAGGTTTTCCCAGAATAATATTTCAAAGTTCCATTAAAAAAAAAAAAATCATCTGCAAAACAGGTGACATTTTTTTTTCCATCTGTAAAACAGTTGACAAAAAAATTTATCCATTAAACAGATGAGAAAAAAAAAAGTTTTGTCAGGATCATTTTTCTATTTTTTTTCTCTCTCACATGTGTACGGAAGCCCTGAAAGGCAAGCGAGAATTTTTTTTTTCTGAAGATCCAATTTCCAAGTTCTGATATAAATTCTTTTATCTCTTGTGTTTATGACTTGAGAATAAGTGAAAAAAAGGTTTTCCCAGAATAATATTTCAAAGTCCCATTAAAAAAAAAAAAATTCATCAGCAAAACAGGTGAAATTTTTTTTTCCATCTGTAAAACAGTTGACAAAAAAAAAAATTATCCATTAAACAGATGAGAAAAAAAAAGTTTTGTCAGGATCATCTTTCTATTTTTTTTTCTGTCAGGATTAGAAAAATCCTGATGGAAAAAAAAATATTTTTTCACCTGCTACTTTACACGTGAGAAACTTTTTTTTTAAGCCCTCTTGTGGCCGTAATGAATATTACAAAAAAATAAAACACTTAGAAAAATCCTGACAGAAAAAAAATATTTTTTCACCTGCTACTTTACACGTGAGAAACTTTTTTTTTAAGCCCTCTTGTGGCCGTAATGAATATTACAAAAAAATAAAACACTTAGAAAAATCCTGACAGAAAAAAAATATTTTTTCACCTCCTACTTTACACATGTGAGAGAAAAAAAATAGAAAAATGATCCTGACAAAACTTTTTTTTCCTCATCTGTTTAATGGATAAATTTTTTTTGTCAACTGTTTTACAGATGGAAAAAAAAATGTCACCTGTTTTGCAGATGATTTTTTTTTTTTTAATGGAACTTTGAAATATTATTCTGGGAAAACCTTTTTTTCACTTATTCTCAAGTCATAAACACAAGAGATAAAAGAATTTATATCAGAACTTAGAAATTGGATCTTCAGAAAAAAAAAATTCTCGCTTGCCTTTCAGGGCTTCCGTACATGTGTAAAGTAGCAGGTGAAAAAATATTTTTTTTCCATCAGGATTTTTCTAATCCTGACAGAAAAAAAATATTTTTTCACCTCCTACTTTACACATGTGAGAGAAAAAAAATAGAAAAATGATCCTGACAAAACTTTTTTTTTCTCATCTGTTTAATGGATAATTTTTTTTTTTGTCAACTGTTTTACAGATGGAAAAAAAATTTCACCTGTTTTGCAGATGAATTTTTTTTTTTTTTTTAATGGGACTTTGAAATATTATTCTGGGAAAACCTTTTTTTCACTTATTCTCAAGTCATAAACACAAGAGATAAAAGAATTTATATCAGAACTTAGAAATTGGATCTTCAGAAAAAAAAAAATTCTCGCTTGCCTTTCAGGGCTTCCGTAGAAACGTGACACTTGCCTCAGATACAATCCAAAACAGTGTTATAAATCTGTTTTACTCTCAAAAGTTAGTTTTCTCTCCACCAATGAAAAATCCTGTAAACTGTCTGATGATTGAATTTAATTTCTATGTCGTCATTCATTCAGTGAGTCTGTTGACATTTGACTTTTATCAACTAAACTCTCACACCACAGGAAACACTTTTTTGTTATATTCCAACGTTCTTTTCACATTTCTGGTCCTTCCTGTTCAGGTTTTTTATGCACTCATGAAAATGTGCTTAAAAATCGGCAGATAGGCGTTAAAATGTCTCTGGGACGTTCTTAGCTTCAGTGTTGGTTAAATTCTATGTTACATCATGCACATGTGTGTGTTTGGGCTGTAAACTGCGGGTTGTGATGGTATCAGTGATTCAGTAACCCAAGCTACAAACTGACTGACAGGATGGAAGAGCTACTTTGTGTGTGTGTGTGTGATTGACAGTCCATTATAACTATCATGTTTCACCATGTATATATGACCCACAGTTTGATTGACAGTTGGGTTCTGTCCTACTGTTTGATGTGTGTTTCCATGACAACAGTGTGATATGTTTATTGTTTGTATATTTTGGTTGATTGGATACATTAACCTGCCTATTGTACAGTTAAACAGTCAAAACAATATTTATTTTCTGGTTTTGTTGTTGACTTTTAGAGGCTGAGGCCAGAGTGACTCTGGGAAGTCCACCTCCATGTTCCAGAGCCGAACAAGGCCAGCTGTGGTTCAACGCTCGCAGGAAAGGCCTGTTCATCTGTGATGGACTCACATGGAAGACTCTCCTAATGAGTGAGTCTGAGAGTATTTAATTTTAATTTTCAATTTTATGGGAAAAAGTTATGAGAACGAAGATACAGTTTGACAGGAAAGTTACACACATACAAGATAATACATGGGCTTTGTTGTGCTTGTTCCACACAAACTGTTAGAAATGGACTTTTATTCAGTTTGAAGCCACATTTTCATGATAAATTTAGCTGGTTTTTAACTTGATCTTTTAGCCGCAAGAAGGATTTCAGTCATTGGACGTCTGGATCTTAAGTTATCAGAGAAATAAACTGGGCAAACGTTAGCAGCAGCTCGGCTAACAGCCCCTCCAGGAAGTCCGCTGCTCGCCCAACATGGTGGAGAAACACTGATTCTTTAGCTGAAACTGCTTTATTCAGTGTTTTTACCTGTAATCAGCGGGTCCGTTCTGGAGAGGAGGAGACCTCTGCCGGTAAAAATAATACTGGAGTAATCCCATCCTGATCACAACTCCCATGATCCCTTGCTTCTTCACACCATCATCAAACTTGAGACCCCTAATGGCTGAAATTACATATTGTGTTTTTAAGCGTCACACAGGAAACCCTAAAAAACACACAATCTGCTTTTTTATTACAGTTTCTTTTCTGTATCTAAAATAGTATTTGTCTTTCATCTGTACTGCGAGGTGAAGCACTGTGTCATTTCTCTACTGTCTTGTGTCCTCTGCAGATCAGGAGCGTTTGGATTATGTGGAGGACTACCAGGATCTCTACACCAGCTCAGAAACCTTTGATGTTGAGGTCTTCTCCATCCCATCTGAAGGCCTGTTCTTGGCTGCAGCCAACAGGTAAACTGACAAACATCTGGTGAAAGACAAATCGATATGTGTCTAGGACATGAAGGACTGTCCTACCTGTGTCTCGTCCTGCAGGGACTCGCGACCCGGCTCGGGCGTCTACAAATGGACAGACGGCTCGTTCCAGCTTTACCAGAACATCAGCACGCAGGAGGCTCGAGCCTGGAAACACTTCACCATCGACGACAAGGTGAGAGATGCTCCAGCTCTCAGCAGATGATTCAAATGTGACTATGAAGACACGGATTTAAAGATAAGATGAGATTTAATTTATTGTCACATTAGGGAATATTTTCATGGGCTCTCCAGACATATTTAACAGCATCCTGACGATCATTCAATCAGTAAAAATAATATTCCACCAGTACTGCACAAAGAATTGTCTGTTTTCCTTCATTAAAGGGTCTTTTTGGAGTTCGTCCTTATTTGAATGGAAGGTCTTAGAGGATATTATACAGATTGTAAAATTTGGTAAATTTGTGATGGTCTTTGTAGAGAGAAGGATTAAGTGAACAGTTCAGCATTTTGGGAAATGTTTTAAAACAGTCAGATGTTCACATGAACATTGAAAGAGGTTTTTTCTTGCTGTAATCATTCTTCCTGTTCATACTAGACATTTAAAGATTATTCAACAATGTAAGCAGAAGAAAATCCCCAGTTCTCATGGGAATATATTACAATCTTAAACTGAAGTTAATATGAGGCCTCGGTGTCCAAAATACTGAGATCAAGTCATAAATGTCCCTTTTAAACTCTGTATTCTTCCCTGTTGAGCTGCAGTGGAGGGATTTTGTTTAAGTGTTATTGAACATAAGTAATTGATTTGACTGATTTGGACGTCTGATGCTTCATATTAACTTCAGAAAAACATGTGACCTCTGGTTGACCTCTGACCACGTGACATCTGGCCTGTAGTTGAACCATGACGGCTTTTATGTGAACAGTAGAAACTGTGTTTACACGGAGAGAGACGAGAGTCAAAGAAGGTCAAAGGACAAGAACAAAAACACTTGAGTTTGTTTGAAGTTTTCTTTTCACTTTGTGTTGTTGTGTTTGTTCAGTGCAGGAGGTTCATGTGTAGCAACACACACACACACACACACACACACACACACACAGGTGTTCACATAAAGGTATTCAGTGTTACAGGCTGATACATTCACTACATGAGATGCATCTTCGTATTCAAAATAAGAGATTTACCTCAAAGGATATAATAATAATAATATAAAAAAAAGGAAAAACTGCAGTACAGAGATACAACATTTAGTTCTGATTTAATTTTTCTACGTTGTCACTAAACTGTCACCCTCACTGCATGTTTCCCCTCATAGGTCATCACTACTGATTATACAGAGAAGACCTAGAATTACTGTCAGATTGTGATAATAACACCAAACTTCATTTTTCTTGTTTTGTGTGTGTGTTTCCTGCTGCTGTTGTATTTCTGTTGTTGTTGTTGTTGTGTTATATGGCTGACTCTGGACACACAGTAACTTTTCAATGTTTAAGTTTATTGAGGTCATTCATTCGACTTCTGACGTTGAAAATACTCCCAGATTAGATGATTGTGTTATTATTGTACAGAGACAGAGGGTCAGTTGTTGATTTGATGTTAAAGTAGATGGACAATCATATTTTTTCTCTGTTAGATTTTCCTGGTGGTGGCTAACTCCAGGGAGGCGGAGCCTGAGCTGTCAGTAATCTACCGGTGGAATCGGCGGCGGCGGCGTTTCCTCCGTCATCAGACTCTGGAAACTCATGCCGCTCTGGACTGGGAGGCCTTTCACATCCACAACAACAGCTTCCTGGTTGTAGCCAATCACAGAAGAGGTAAACAGGAAATGAGTGCACAGAGAAGAGTCCAGATCATTGACAGCGTTTACTAAAGGAAAACCGTTTAAACTACTTTATAGTTTTAACATATTTTAAAAGTCGTGTTTGCAGAAATGCCAATATGTTTATTTCTGACGTCTGAAACAGCAGGTGGGAGAACAATCTCATAACACGGTTCATTCAGTGGTGCCATGCCTTTATTATATATTATTACTGTTGCTCTGAAAATACAATCTGAGTTTTTTGCCCTTAAAATCTTGTGTACTTTGATGTGCAAACACAAAGATATCATTTAGATAGATTTACCATTTGGAACTCCAGAGTGTATTTTCCATTTGTATTTAGGATAACGGGCTGTCAGACTAAATCATGTGACCTTCATCAGCAGATGGAGTTTGCTCAGTTGTCGTGGAACTGTAGAAGTTCAAATCTGCATTTTCTGGTGTACTTTAAGGACTTGTTGTCCACATTGTGTTACTGTTTCCAATGTCAGGAAGGAACCTTGAATTTCAGGTTTCAAGTCAAAACAGAAGTCTTTAAAATACTCACCGCAGAGTCTCCATGAAGAACCTGTAATAGAATTAAAAGCTCCTACAACAGCTACTAAATGGAGCTTGTCGTGAGAGTTTTTGTGAAGGAAAACTGTCTGTGTGTCTCAGCAGAGACTAGACTGTTTTACTGAACACATAACCAAACATCAAACACTTCACCTGCTTTGATTGTGTGTCTGTGTGTGTGTGTGTGTGTGTGTGTGTGTGTCCTGGGAAGACAAAACACACTCACTGATCTGAGCTGAAAAGAAAAAAAGATTGTTTATGATAATCTGACCATCTGAAAGAAAAAGACCGAAAGAAAGAAAGACAGCTGATGCAGCAGGTGTACTGTGGTTAGATCACACACACACACACACACACACACACACACACACACACACACACACACACAGTCTGTACAGGCCGTTGGTGTTAAAGTAATTTCAGTTTTACTTCACTAAAGTTATTTGAATGATGATTGGCTGATATAACAAACCTGCTGCCAGCAATTAGCAAAAAAGAAAATAATCTGAGGAGTTGAGTCTGTTTTGGTTAACAATAAGCCAGCAAGTTAATTTCAGAGCACTCGTACATCAAATTGTATTCTGGCCATTCAAAATGTTTTATTTCATTCCAAAGATCCAAATACAAACTTAATTTATTAATGAGCTATCATATATTAGTTTGAAAGCAAATGTTACTCAGCTTCAGGTCATTTTTAATCAAGTTTAAAATGATTAAAATGTGTCTCTGTTTGTCCTCAGCCAGAGACTCCAACCACAACATCCACAGTGTGATCTACCGGTGGAACCCAAACACGAAGGTGCTGCTGTCCTCACACACCTGCTGCTGTCCTCACAAACCTGCTGCTGTCCTCACACACTCGCTGCTGTCCTCACAAACCTGCTGCTGTCCTCACAAACCTGCTGCTGTCCTCACACACTCACTGCTGTCCTCACACACCTGCTGCTGTCCTCACACACTCACTGCTGTCCTCACAAACCTGCTGCTGTCCTCACACACTCACTGCTGTCCTCACACACTCGCTGCTGTCCTCACACACCTGCTGCCGTCCTCACACACTCACTGCTGTCCTCACACACCTGCTGCCGTCCTCACACACTCACTGCTGTCCTCACACACTCGCTGCTGTCCTCACACACTCACTGCTGTCCTCACACACTCACTGCTGTCCTCACAAACCGTCATAAGTTGTCCTCTGCTGCCCCTTTCCTTTTCTCTCCTGTTCTGTCCTTACCTGTTGCATCCTTTCCTGTCCTCTTCTTACCCATCCAACCCTGTCCTTCCCCTTTATGACCTCTCCTCTCTCAGCTGTTTGAGGTGAACCAGACTCTGTCCACATCCGGAGCGTATGACTGGGAGTTCTTCACCATCGGACCATACCACTTCCTGGTGGTCGCCAACACCTTCGACGGTCAGACCACCACCATCAGCTCCACCGTCTATGTCTGGCTGGATGGATGCTTTCAGACCTTCCAGAGCATCCCGGTCAGTCTTTGTTGTCTTTGTATCAGAGACCTCATAGCAGCAGGTTTTGGTTTAGGATGTGGGACTCGTTTCCCAAAAGCTATTTAAGAGTAAGATGATTGTAAAATCCATCTCACGAACCTTCTTAAACTTGAGAGGTGTTTCCAAAAAGCATCCAACGACTCAATAAGTGACTGTTGAAAAGCTGCAAGAGGAACAAAACAAAAAAAACTGATGTTTAATTCAAGTTGTCAGTGTTACATTTTTAAATTTATACTTTTTTGCATGAACAATGATGATGTCGATTGGAAAGTAAAACTAAACCAACACACACACAACATTAATTCAACAATTGATCTGCCATTTTGTATCATCATCATCCTTCCCTCTTCTTCTTCATCATATCTTCATCTATGGTGGGATATTTACAGGTTCTGTATCTGCGTGTTAATATATAATTTATATGTAGTATGAGAAAGTAATTAAATACATTTACTCAAGTACACTGAAAAAAGTGTTACTTTGGATCAAACTAAAAAAATTGCGCTAATTTGTTACATCTAAATATATTAGTTTTTGTAAAATTATATTTTTAATTTGGTTGAAACCTTAAATTTTAATTTAGTATCACTCAAAATGCAAAAATGTACATTCACACAAAGTAAAAATATTACTTTTCATAAGACCATAAACCTTTTATTTTTACTTTGTTACAACCTAAGTTTTTTTACTTTGGAAAAACTAATATTTACAATTTCATCTAAGTGTAATTTTTACTTAAGAATAAACTAATTAAAATACGCTAATTTGTTACACGCAATTTTATTAACTTACCTCAACTTAAATGTCTGATTTATCCAGTCAAAAGCAAAAACATTTACTTGATGCAAGTCATTTTTTAGCCTTTTTATAACTTAAAATGTATCATAAACAAAAGCTAAATTTGCTAAAAAGTAGATTAACATTAGATTTTTTACTTTGGATAAAACTAAAAACATTATCATAGTACAGTACATTGCTTAACTTACGAAAAAATAAGGACAGGAATATTCTCTTCAAAAGACCTGAATGTTTAATGTGATGTCTTTTTAAAATATGCATCAGCCTTTATGAACTAAAAGCAAAAAAAAAAAAAAAACCTAAACAATTAATTAAACCCAAATGTATTCTGCGGCCAGTAAAGTTGGGCAGTATGTGTTTAAACCTAATGGAACGTTTCAGTAATCTTAACCACACAAGTCTTAACATGTAAAAATGGTTTGTACATATCTCCTTTAACACTTGAGATATGTAATCTAACAGCCTTTAAGTATAAAACAGTGGTTCTACAGTTAAAACTTGGCTATCCTTTGATAAAATTTCAACTACTCCCAATGCAGACCAAGAAACCAAGAACAAACATTAGAATTACTAACACAACTGAATTGAAGTGAAGTGCATTCAGCATTATTTACATTTTCAGTGATAATATCAGTGCTATAATATTTATAGACAGACAGAACTAAAAGACAAAAACAGAGGGCCAGTTTTGAATTAAGTCTGTTTCACTCATTTACATTTAACAATGTCCCCTTCCATTATTCTGGATACAAGCTGTATCTAAATGTCTTTCTTTGGTGAATCCAGTATTTAGAGCTTGACACTCAGATTGCACACTCTGCGTGTCATTTTCTTTGTTTCCATCTCCATGAATATTTTCTGCAGTGCTTCAAAAGTGTATTTGAGCTCACCTGGATAGCTCAAATTTAGAGCATAGATGAGGCCATATAACATGGCACATGCATGTGCAACTGATGGCAGCTCATTAAAGGACTTCCACACCATCAATTACAATCCCGATGTCATGTGATGTCCTCCCTGATGACAAACACTGCCATTGTACACTGCCTAAGTTCTGTTTCAGCTTCTTCCTGCTGAACAACCTGATAAAAGACAAGACATTATAAGAAAGTGTCATTTTCAGTTGTAACTGTAACATTTGAAGATATATAGTTTAACGCGGTGGTCCGACCTATCTGGCATTTCTGCTGACTTTATTTTATTTAATGTGTTGCTTTGAACAAACCAGTTCAAGGGCCTAACTCAGAAGATAACCGCAATACAATCAGCTTGGCATGATGCTTATCCAAAGAAGCCAGGAATCGTGGTTGAAGTGGAACTGTTGTTATTCTCAAGAATTCAGCATTGATCTTTAAAAACAAAATAGTACATGGATATGCATTTTGAATTGGTTTAGCTCGTTTTTTTAAGCAGTTTTCTTATGATAGGGTATAATATTTACTAGGCCACCAATGACCTATGCCATTGATTAAAAAAAAAGTTACCTCATCCACTGTGAACAGTGCAGGCCACCTCTGTTTCAACTCCTCCAAATGTGGTCACTTCAATTTGTGAGGATGGCCGATGACATCTTGACAAGTGGCTCAAAAGTGCATTCCAAGTCTTGCAGTTGAAATAGATGCATGGATAGGAATGGCGACGTCCATAATGTCTGCGTTCAAGCTTATAATGCTTAAGAAGCTCTGATCTTCGTGACACAGAAGTACAGCAGTCTTTGCATTTCCACATTCACCTTACCCATTTGCCACTTAATACAATTTACCAAATTTAGCACATTTACATTTAAATTATAGAAACAGTTGTTTATTTTCAGTCACTTCTTCAGCAAGTAAGCAACACCTTTAAAAGCTGGGAGATATTCATTTCATTTTACTAGTTCATAAAATACTTAAACTTGTAACTTACTAGAAGTATAACAATTTGTCTCCATTAATCTTGAATTGATCATACCATCATGAAAATCTGCACACACTTTACAGTTATTCAAAAGCTGGAATAGGTGAATAGTAGGGCTGTAGTCAACCAAAGAAAATCTTGGTCGACTAAAAATGTGAATAATCTGCGACTAATCGATTAGTCGCGGGGGGGGGGGAATTGTGAATTCTGCAATATCTGTATTTCTCTGTTTAGCATCTTCAGGCTAGGCTAATCCATCGTTGCTAACTTCGGAGCTAACTCCCTTCACTTTTCCAGCACTTGGAGAAACAACAGACGTTTCATCATTTAACTGACACACTGTAGTCTGTGCTGTACATTTACTGCCAGACTGACAACTTACCGCTAACCTTTTCCTCTGCTCCGCTCGTATCCACCGTCAGTTTCTCTGTGTCCAACTCGCTACATAAACAAACTACGCAATGACGTATAACAGAGTTGCTCGTTTCCCTGGCAACAACACAGCGGTTGACTCACGCGCTGCACAGACTTCCAAAACGCTAAATATTTCTGAATGAGTGGATATTTGGCATTTATTCTGGCATTAAAAAAATATTTTTTTGTCCTGGCGGGGGTTCTTGTTGATATAATCGTAGGAGAAACACTGATTCAGTAAAAGTTCAGTACATTTAGTAAACGCTCAGTAACGCGTACAGTTAGACCCTATCTTTATACAGTCTATCGTTAAACCTCCGCTCCGCTCCAAACATAGGAGTTTGGGCGAGTCCAAAGTTGCCAAAACAGCGGGGGTGTTTTGAATACACCCCCGTTTTCAAAAGGTAGTTTGTTGGTCTGTCCCCCCCTGCAGGAAAATAATGGATTAATCCCAGAAAGCTGCTGATGTAGCACTTTTATGAAAGTAGAGACAGAGATACACGGAGATTAGTCGACCAATGAGAATTTAGTCGGATGAGAGAGTATCGACCAATTAATCGACTAGTCGACCAACAGACTACAGCCCTAGTGAATAGGTCTATATTGTAGTAGACACATAAAACAGTAATTTCGTTATTTGTGCAATAACTGCAATCATTCTCTTTCAACTTTAATATTTTGGATCCATTTTTTTAGGATATAAAACTACATTATTAACCATTTTAAGTATTTATTGTTATTGTCTGGTTAAATTAACGTACATTAGGTGGGTAACTTCTTGAAATTTCTTTTGATTTGAGGTTATTTGTGTTTCTTATAATACAATTTAAAAAATGTAAAAACTACTAATGTGAAGTGAATCTAACATTAAATATTTATACTGTAACATAATTTCCACTACATTACAAATTCAACTGAAATTATTGAAATTACATTTACATACAACATATGACAAAGCCATTCTCTAAAGTGCTGCATTTAACATACATGAAAATAATGTTAACAGTTATTGATTTTGGGACTTACCAAATTCAGCAACATGGCTAAAACTGGGACCTTTTTCAGGAAACGGCAAACCTGTAAACAAAAAAGAAAAGGTGCAATTTCACATGTGGTTTTTGTTGACACTTAGCATTATCCATAACTGTCACTACAAAATAATTTACTAATTTGACCTTTGACATACTGGTGGTATTGTGGTATATTGCAGTGTACTGACAGATAAAGAAAGGAATATGAATTATTTCTCTTTGATCAGTACTCATTGCCTGATATTTAATGTAATCTCATCATTTTTATGTTTGAAAGGATAAAAGTAGTGTTGATGAGTTTTTACTCCGAAGGATTACACTTACAGTTGCGTGCATTTTGCCATAAATTCGATAAAATGCGTCCAAGAGTGTCACTTTCTTCATCTCACTTAACTCCACAGCCAGCTCTCTTAGTCCGTGTGTGTGTGTGTGTGTGTGTGGTGGGAGAGCCCAGCCCGCGCACGGTATAAACGTGTCCGGACACAGACCGCTACAGTTCCTTTCCTAGTTTGTTCAATACTAAAAAAGACGAGCCTCACCATACTATCATTATTTTTCCTTACGTCATAACAAAATAACATTAGACATAATAATAACTCTGTACGAGTCAAACGAGGGCGATGGAAGCAACAAGCCTGGAAGAGAAATCGCTGGTTTAGCTAACGTTAGCGTTAGTTAACGTGGCCGCAAAATACAAAGAAACCACCAGTCTGTAAAGTAGTTGTCCACCCTGCCACTAACCATAAATGTGCATGGAAACAGACCTTTGCCCTTAAAACAACACATTTTTGAATTCTTACCTTGTTTAAGACAGTTTTCCTCCACGACAGACAGCCTTGAACTTCGAAGCGAGGTAATGGCGGACAGCGAAGACTGGACAGGGGATTGAACTGATGTGACGTCACATGGTCACGTGACATGAAAATCTCTGGTTTGACGTAGATAAACTATTTAAACCGGTTTTAACCAAAAATCACGATTTTGCATTGGACCAATGTAAAAATGCACTTTATATAAATGACACAGACGTTTCACTTTTTTCAGTGAACTGTGCTCAAGTAAAAATTTGAGGCATTTGTTTGATACTTTATAACTTTTCTTCATAATTACAACAAATTTTTAAATCACAAGAGCTCATAATTATAAGATCTTTTTTTATCTTAATTATGATTTTTGGGAGGATTTATGAGATATTTCTCTAATTTTGTAAGTAATCACATATCAGAATCATGACGTCTTTTTTAAAAGTGAATTATGAGACTTTTTTATTGAAATTCTAAGATATTTATGATCAGTTGTGTTTTTTATTGTAATATAAGAATGTCTCATAATTACAACATGCTGTTTAAATCATTCCCTCTGCTGTAGTTAATCATTGTCCCACAATGACCCTAACCCTATGACCCCATGACCTTTGCTCCAGCGCCACCTTCAGGACAAACTTTCTTCTTCTTCTTTCGTTTTATTCAAACTACCTGGAGAGGTGAGTCCTGTCAGACAGCAGAGGTGAGAGCAGACAGACATGAAGAGGAGGATTATCACAATTATTGCCGTGAATCAGACGTGACAACATCCAACCACAAATCACACAAGGATAGTAATAAACCTGCCGACTCACCGCTGCAGGGAAACGCTGAGTGTGTGTGTGTGTGTGTGTTGTCATGGATTAAAGGAATCAGTCAAACTATTCAGTTTTCATGAGAAGGAAACAAAGATCAGAGATCAATATGTTCCTCTTGTTTAAGGTTCATTCAGGTTCATTTCATCCTGTGTCTTATTTCTGTTGGTTTGTTACTATTTATTATTTCTATAAGTAATTGTTAATTCAATATTTTTTTGGATTTGTTTTGTCTTGGTTTTGTGTTTGACTTGGACTCTTCTTGATATCGTTATGATTTGGATTCATCATATTCTTGGACTGTATTGTTTTGATGGGAGATTTGACTCAGACTTGTCCAGTCTCATAGATGTCTTGACTCTTAACTTGTCTTGGACTTGAACTGGACTGCAGCTCTTTTTCATTTATATTGAAAAGTTCATATCAAGTGATTAATTTGATGATAAAAAAACTTTCTGGAGATTTCACCAAATCTGGCTCAGCAGATCGAGTTTAATCTTTTTTAGCAGCTGTACCGTAACAGAGCTGCAGCAGCCTCTGTGTGTTTACTGCGTCTTCACTCATCAGCAGGAAAAGGTCAAACAGCAGTAAAACAGCAACATGATGACAGATGTTCACATGAAAGAACATCCATCAAATCAGTGTCAGATTTATGAAAATGTGTTTTCATTTCTGCGTCGTTACGTAGTTCATGATAAAAAGGAAACAAAACCTTCCAATTAAAACACAGGAAACTAAAAGGAGTGTAATTAATGAAACATACACACCTGCAGGTGACCTGTGTGTGTGTGTGTGTGTGTGTGTGTGTGTGTGTGTGTGTGAGGGGGTTTCCAGCAGCAGACTGTTTGGACTCGTCAGTCAGGGCGGATCATCTGACTGAAGACTTTTATTGGATTTTAAAACCACAAAAAACATGTTAAAGCTTCATGAAAACCAGCTGAACCTTTAATTTCAACTTCTGACAGCAAGTCACATCAAGGAGAGCAAACATTCAACTTGTTTACACAAATACATACGTAACACATCTACTAATACATTTCAGCAGCTTTGATACCATAAACACAGAGTCTGCTGGCGTCCTCTAGAGGCTGCAGGAGTTATTACACCCAGAACAAAAAATACTGAACGTTACGCCTGTGTATATTCTCATTTGTCCAGGTCATATTTATCTCTAGGCAACAATGATTCCAAAGCAACTGGACTTAGATTTGTCTTATGAAGACATCGGCCTGACTAGTCCTCACTAGTCTGGGTCAGACTAGTGAGGACTAGTCAGGCCGATGCGTTACGAACTGATGAAGCCGCTTGGATAAGAGGCGAAACGTCTTCATAAGACAAATCTAAGTCCAGTTGCTTTGGAATCATTGTTGCCTAGAGATACTGAACGTTAAATTTAGGGACATATGTGTGTCTGCAGTAGAGGAAGAGGTGATATTTTGCATCACTGAAAAGGAAGATTAAGGGATTTTATAATATTTTAATGAAAATCTGTGTTTCCTTGCATAAGTCTTTGTTAAATGTTTGAGAAAAAGACCTTGGCATGAATCTAATGATGATATGTTAAGTATATTTCATTTCTTTCAGATTAATGCATAAATAAATAAAGATGCACAAACTCTAACCCCCCCCCCCAAAAAAAAACAAACAAAAACAAAACAAAAACAAAAACAAAAAAACATTAGACACTTTTTGGAAATCAATACATAACTTCAAACAAAATTAATGCAAGATACTGAATTCAATTCTTGTTTATTTTTTATTAAATTATTCCACATCAGATTAGAACTTAAAAATAAAGATACCTAGTATCATTGCTTATTTCACTGCTGTTTGTTTGTTTGTTTGTTTGTTTATGTCCTGGAGACGAGGTGATGAAATGTGTAGACTGTCTTACTTTTTGTTTGTTGGGATTAATTGTCCTTTTATTATCGAATTATTTCTGGGATGATCTTTTATTACAGCCTAAGCAGTAGTGGAGGTAAAAATGTTTCTTCCTGATGGTGGCGCTAGAGGAAAGGTCAGAGTGATTTAATGGAAATCTGACTTGTAGTTGTTGAGATATCTGACTCTGGAACAAAGTGCTGGACTGACCTTCATCAACATGAAAACCAATAACACCGGGTCATGTTCAGACTTGTGTTTTAAACAGTAACTGCTCCTCAGTAAGACTTCTTCCATGTCGGACCTTCAGATCTGAGTGTTTTCTTCTGGCTGCAGACGGTGGGAGCGACGGACTGGGAGACGTTCCAGATCGACGGCAGGTTCTTCCTCGCCGTCGCCAACAGTCAGAAGGTTTCAGAGCGCGGCCCGAGTCTCTACAGCATCAACTCCACCGTGTACGAACTCAACACGCTCACCCAGACCTTCATCCGCTTCCAGGACATCCTCACACACAGGTGACCAACTCATCCTCTCATCACACTGCAGGTTCAAATTCAGAACTGATAACTGAACAAACATCTTCAAATGTTTGTTAAAACTGAAAAAGTAACTAACAGTTTGCCGTCTGCCAGGAGGCAAAGGTTTGTGGAGTTGTCTGGCAGCATTTTAGGAGTTTAGTGTACTGAATACCAGATATATGTATCCTTATCAGGTAATGTGAGAGACCTGAGCTCAACAGAGAGAAATAAAACAAACACTCACAGACACTAAATAGACTCGAGCTTAACACTTGAACTGAGGTTCAAGGCTGTGAGCTTCTTGTAACTTCATGTTTTGTTGCTGTGTTCAGTGCTGTTGACTGGGAGTTCTTCACCATTGGAGAGGAGAAGTTCTTGGTGGTGGCCAACTCTCATGACGGCAGCTCTTACTCTCTGAACAGCGTCGTCTACAGGTACGTACATCCTGTTGAAGGTTGGAGACGAGTCTGATGGTGACGTCAGCTGTTGTCAGGTGGTAGATAGGTATTATTTCTGTTCTTTGTGTTTACAGGTGGCAGGGCTACGAGGGCTTTGTTCCGGTTCACAGCCTGCCGACGTTTGGTTGCAGAGATTGGGAACACTTCAGCACCGATGAAGGTTCCTTCCTCATCTACTCCAGCGCCACCTCCAGGCTCAGCAAGGTCTTCAAACTCAGGACCTACTGAATCACAGACTCAGCTGTGGACAGATTTCAGCTGACTCTAAATCCAGTCGAAACACAGCAAACCTGCAAGACTTCATCACCTCAGTGTCTCAGATCTTCAAACTACATTTGAGGACCTAAATATTTCCAACTTACCACTTTTCACCCATGTCCACTTCAGGGCTTAGCAAGGCCTTCAGAGATAAATCCTGCAGAGATTTTGTTCAAGCTATGTCCTCTTCAGGTTTTACAACTTTAAACACTAGAAATAATAATAAACTTTATTTATATATTGCACTTTTCTGAAAGATGAAAGTCGAGTCACGTTGAGCTCTGCTGATAGAGACAGTGGAATAAAAACTCCCCAAAAATGATAAATGAGAGGAAATGTTGGGAATAATCTCACAAGATGACTCTTCAGAGCTGGAAGGCTTCTAACATTAACAACACACAGTTTCATCACAAAGTCCAGTCCATGTGGCACCTCTCCATACATGTGTACAACCTTTAAAACCTGCTGAATTCCTTCAACACGTATTTGAAAAACTAAGATTTAATGCATTCAGACTGAGGATTCAAACTCTAAACTACAACATCAGTCTCTGTGAGGAGCTGATCGACATCAGACTGTTGATGAGATTCAGATTCATGATGGACTGAAACACAATCTTTGCTTTGTAATTGTGGTGAAATTGAAGTTTTGCATTTGAAGTTAAACTAGACTGTAAAACATAAATCTTGGCTTGGATTTTATTCTCATTATTCAAAGTAATTTCTCACTAAAATGGCAAAGACAGCATTTGAACTACAGATTCTTGTTTTGTCCAATTATCCAAAAACAAAAGATATTTATTTGACCCAACGAAAAGTTGATGTAAGAGAATGATTTGTCTTTTTTGCTTTAACAACCATAAGAGTTTACAGACTTGCTAGCAGCTCTTTGTCTTTGTCATATATTATCTACTTAATTTAAGCTTTTTATTCAAAGATAAATCTGCAGTCTTCTAATTCTCACAAATCAAGTTATAAAAGCCTTTTGATAAAATATGTTCAGACCATCTGAAGCAGAGTATCATCCTGCTGTGACGCAGCATGTTTCTGTAAAACCAGAGACACAGCTGTCGACTCTCACAGCACTCGTCCATTTTCTGTGATCACAAGTGGTCAGCTGACACCTTGCGTCTCCACACACCTGTGTCTGTCAAGGGTGACAGACACAGGTGTGTGAATGTTGTGTGTCGACTTGTGTTTGGATCACTGAAGCACATTTTAAAACTAAATGTAAACAGCCTCAAATATGTTCTGAAGCACATATAACACAGTTTGTACTGTTTAACCCAACAGAGCTCAGGGTTTCTGTTTATGTCCTTCACACATTTTAAAACGTGATGAGTGGACAGAAAGATGCTCAGGTGCCCACACAGAGACAATAATGGACTCAGAGGAGGACATGTCGCCTCACGATGGACTGTTTGTCTGGACTGAAGGTTTTTACTTCCTGAAGCTGGAACGCAGCACAAGACTCCGTTTTTGTCTTTTTAAAAATATTATTCTGTAGCTGAACTGTAATTTATTATTTTAATGTTGTTGGTCAGAATGATTCTCAAACGTCAGGGAAACATACTGTTTAAAATAATAATATGTTTATAAAGCATTTTTTAAACCACACACACACACATATATATATATATATAATATTACATTTATTTATTATAATTATAAGACAAGGAAAGTTTAACTTTTGTGTAAAAATTGAGACCAAAAATGATTTAAAATTGTTTAACTGTACAGATAATACAGATAATGCAACAAACAACTCTTATAATATTCTTTCCAACATGTCTCATAGTTTGAACACCTGTACTGAAATCTGATGGACAACAGCTGCAGTCTGCTGCCCTCTGCTGCTTCAATGTGGAATTACAATCTTTACTGTAAGTCCTATATAGTATTAGGAACCAGTATGTAAAGAGTTAATTAATGATTTGTAGCATACTACAATGCTGTTATAAGCAGACATTTTAAGTGTTTATTAATGTTCAGTATCTATTATAACTTCTCATATGAAGACATTTTTACAGCTTTGTTTTTGTTGTTCGTGTTTGCTGTTTATAAAGCAGCAAACACTTGTGTGTGTCCACAGGAGGAGTTATAGTTGTAAGCTGTACTGATACATTAATAAACACATATCTGCGTACAGCTGCATTATAGTGGGTTATAAACCATTTATTAACTGCTTATACACCAATTATTAAAAATAAATTGGGTAAATTAGTCCTTTCCTGTACAGTGATGGCTGCTGGACAGAAACCAAACTTCATTTTTTTCATTGTATTTGCAAAGTAGAGACAATTACAGTCAATAAAAAACATGATGGGGCTTAATGTTCATATTAATCTTCATCTTCAGAATCATCTCAGGTCAAAAAAGGTGAGTTCACATTTTAATTTTTCACTTTTTGTTCTTTCCATGTTGGGATGAAACTACTTAGATAACACTCTAAATGACCTTCATCATCATCAGTTTTCTGTTTAGACTCTAACAAACACATGAAGGTGTAAATTAGAGCTGTTAATGTGTTTCTGTGTCATGTAACATACTGTCATCATTAACACCATCATCATCATCTTAATAAAGCACTTTTACTACACAGATAATCTTAAATCTCTGCATGTATTGTATAGATTCAAATGTCAGTCCTGACAGGTTCGGCTTCATGTTCATCACTAAAATAAAACCTTTTATATTTTCAGTTTTACTCACCAGAGGTGCTGAAGCTTCCTCATTAATGTTCTTATCATTTTTACCCTAATGTAGATCCATGCTGTGACAAATGTAAGACAGATAAAGCTTCTCTTATCCACATGTTCTGGATGTGTCCTAGTCTGGGGAAGTTCTGGAGGGAAGTCTTCCAAACGCTGTCACTCACTTCCAGCTACTACCTTTATCACTCCAGGAATAAAGATCAATTGATTACTGTGTTTGAATGTCACTGCATATTGGCTTGTGTGGGAAGGCAAAGGGAGGGTTGGGATATTTTGTACATACATGTGCTACTGTGAGAAAAATTCATAAAAATATATTTGAGAGAAAAAAACCCAATTACAGACAGCCCAACATGCTCACTTAATCTATCTAAAAGAATCTGGTGGTCCACAGTATTAAAGGCAGCTCTCAGGTCAAGTAGCATCTAGAAACCTTATCAAGTCGTTCTCTGTGCTGTAATGTGTCCTAAAACCTGACTGAAACATCTTTAATTCAGTGTTTGAGTTTAAAAAGGCACTTAGCTGATTTAAAAACTAGTTTCTCCAATGTTTTGCTTTAAAAAAGGGAGATTTGAAATTGTTCTAAAATTGCTGGTTTTACTAGAGCAGTTTTAATCAGTGGGGAAGACACTAAGCTGTAGGGAGTGTTTTCTATGACAAGGATGTATTCAGATACAGAATTGGCTTCAGTTCTGTTACTATTTCAGCATCAACAGGGCTAAACCAACTTGACATCACCCTGTACAGAGGATAAAGGTAAAAGTGTAGTCTGTTATTCTGCTGGCAGAAACTTGATCTAATTTGATTATTTTCTTCCTGAATTAGCCAGAAAACTCATCATATTTGCAACCTGGAAGCTTGATACTGTAGTTAATTATGGGATTTACCAAGAATCTATTGTACAAAAAAGCAGTCTGGGATTGTGAATGTTGGTGTTGATCAGGTTTGAGGAATTAGGTGAATATATTCTGATTTATTATTGATTTTGTTTTCACACAAAATGAACAATCATCTTCCCTCAGTCACTTTATAAAACAACTATGTACATGGTGACATGTGCTGCAGATAATGATAATGATGCTGTTGATGATGATGAAGCACAAAGGCCAAGTGGAACGGATGTTTTCTAACATGTCATTACTATTCTGCAAAAGTTTTACAATTTCATTTCTAATGGTATGTGCAAAATATTTTAATTTTTTTTATGTGTATTTGATAAAAGTCAGTGAATAAGAATGTTTAAATATATATAATGTGACATCTTCTGCTCTGCTGGTTATGTTGTGCTTTGTATCATTGATCATTGATATAAGTGTTTTGTTTTTCTTTTTTACCATTTAACATACAGTATAGTTTTCTGCATGATGATGAGTTACTGCTTTCCATTAAACATATATGACAACTGTTCAGAGATTTTTATGAATTATCCACAATAACATGCAAACTGTCTGGTTAGTTTTTAAATGTTCAATGCTGTGAGTATCACAAGTGAAATCCCATTAAGATCCCTAACCCTAACCCTAACCCTAACTGGGGTGGCAGCAGAAATATTAGAGAATAATTTCCAAAAACACAGCAATCAAAACCAAAATAATCTGCATGCTCACATATTCTAAGAGGTTTTCGGTGCATCGATCCTCTAATAAACTGAACCAGCACACATCAGCAGATGTTCTGTTAATTTTAGACTAAACTATATTATTCATGAAATAATAATAAAAGAGCAAAGTGCAGTCATACAACACTGAGCAGTTCAGTGTTTGACCACATGAGGGCACAAGTGTCAAATCTATACTTTACTGCAACTTTTCAAATGGAAAATGAAAAGGTCATATTCCAAAGAGACAGCAAAGTATTTGACATATATTGACAACTCTTGTCTGTGTTATTTAGCAGGATAATAATAAAAACATCTGACTGTTAAAGGATTAGTATGTTAAAGGATTAGTATTTGTCCTGTGGTGCTGTCAGTCATTTGTTAACATCATAACTGATACTCAGCAGCTGAGCTGACTCCTTCACCGCTCTGCCTGTCAGTCTCTGTATATATACACTTATATCATGCACACAAATTAATTAAAACTTGTTTGTTGGTTGATCAGCTTTGGTGTAAGGAGAGTAACATGAAGAGGGAGTTTAATGGTAAAAAGACTGCATGTAGATGGTGACCCCTTGATCTGACCAGCAGACTGTTGAAGTTTCATATTAACTTCAGATGAATGTTAGATTAAAAGTAAGATTTTGTCTCCTATCAGAAACACATTCAGAAGGAATCTTGTCATGGCCGGTTTGAGGAGGAGTCAGTATAGAAAGCAAAACCTATGTCAAAGTTCTCACGGGCACCTGCTATTGTTTTAAGACATACTTGAAAAGATATGAGATTATCATTGAATGCCAGGAGATCAAAATCACAAATGAATGAGGAAACTGAAGATCTTCCTGTCAGAAGAATGTGTGATAACATACCTTTGATTTTGTTCTTTTAAACCACATTGTTTCCACCAACAAGTTTCTCTTGTATTTTTTCAGTCAAGGTTGGTCTCTGGAAACATAAAGACATGTCAGATAAGAATGAAGATATTATGTAAAGTCAGTTTTAGAAAAAAAAAACCCTGTTCGTTCAATCCATTTTAATGTTGTATTAAAAAGAAATAATTGCAACATATATTGATATTAATCCCAGTAAACCTGTAGAAACTGTGAGACTTTCAAATGTCTTTTATTTACTTGTACAGTAGAACTTTTAGTTCCAAACAGTGTATTAATGGTGAAACTTTAAAATATATTCAGGTAAAATTGGCACATCTATTTGTTTCACATGCCGAGACATCGTCAGCAGAGGTGTGTTTGAGTATCTATGGAGTCTGCATTTACTGTACATCTCTCTAAAAAAAAAGTAAAACATATTCAGCCTGTTATTGTCTGCTGTGTAAATTTACTGTCTTACATGTTTAAAAGGATTTTGTTTGCACTTTGGTTAAACTCACACACTCAACATTTGTTGATTTCCTTTACTTTTCTGTTACAGGTTGGAGAGTCTTTTCTGGAGTTACCATCTCTGTTTGTAGCTTTCAGTGGAGGAGACAGACTGTTGATGTCCAGTTGAACAATCACTGACCTTGCTAAAAGTTTACATACACACACTCACACATATACTTTTGTCGCCTGCACGTCTGAAATGAATCTGGTGCCCCAGTTCTTTGAGCTCTTGTATGTTTGGAGGCTCTGAGGAATTCTGAACCTGGCTGGGAAAAAGCAGACTTGTCTGCACATGTCTGTCACTCAGAGAATCTGTGCACAGTAAAAAGTCTTAAAATGCTTTAAATTAGATTTTTGGAATATAAGGCAATAAAATGACTCATGTGAAATTATATTAACCCAGTAAATAGCCTATTATCTATTTAAATATCAAATCAGTTGTTTGTTTGTCTCCACTCAGTCTAGCTTTTCCCTAACCTTATAACTGTTTGGATTGGCCTGGCTCTGCACATATTTGCAGCCTGCTCTCGTGATCTCCCTGAAGGTAACAAGTGAAAAGATTCAGGAAGGAAATATATATCATTTACCAGTGATACTTAGCTAAAGTCTTTGGTGGAAGAAGCAAAGCCTTATTTTATATAACATGAGATAGAATCTGAATGGTACCGTCTGTCTTACTACAGAGAGGAGACCAGTGGACTTTTAAACTGATGACCACTTCAGCAGGTGTTCCCTACAAGTTTGAAGTTTATAGACAAAATGTTAGTACATGTCTGTCCACGAATACTGAGTGAACTGTTAAAAACTAATTGTGTTTTAATGAATGAAGAGAAAAGAAATGTGGAGAACTTGCATTTAGAGAGAGAGACAGTGGGAGAGAGTGAGGAAGCACCTGTAGTTACATGTGTGTAAAAAACTGTTAACTTTGTCTTGTGTCATGAGGATCAGCTCAGTAGTATAATGAGCAACATTATATTGGCAGATTAATCAGATCAATGGCCACTTAATTAAAACATTTTACATTATTTAAGGACTATGTGTGGTGTCTCCTTCTTTTGTTGCATACTTTTAATACAGGTTGTAACAAATCCCACAACAGGAAGTTATATGAACTCTTGTTCAGGTTTCATTACTGCTCCACTTTAGATTTCCTTCAACCAAACCACTTACTGACACACTCAAGTATGAACCCAACATTACATGACTGAGTATAGACTATGTGACACAGTGGAAACAGATTAAACAACAGGTTCACATTTTTTTCAAGTCTACCTTGAAACAATACTCATGTACACATCAAAACACTTTTTTGTTTGTCATTGTTCCTGTTCATACCAGCCATTTAGAGATTCTTTCCTAAGATGTTTCACTTTAAGTGATGAAGAACATAATCCAGAGTCCTCACTCTGTGCAAAATATATTTGTAAGTTTACTTGAAGCTAATATGAAGCTTCAGCTGTCTGAGTTGGTCAAATCAAGTGATTATTGACCAAAGTTTCAGTCTTTTTGGTATAAAATTCTTTGTATTTCCTTGGACAGCATTTGGTTGCTGAGGAAGAGGAAATTTCATTGTAAAAAAAGACTGTAAGTAGATTCTCCCTCTTTATTTGACCTTCAACAGACTGTTGAAGATTCATATTAACTTCAAATGAGGAGTCATTATAGAGAGCAAAACCTATGTCAAAGTTATCACGGGGACAGTGTTTGGTTGCTGAGCTTTGGTGTAAGGACAGTAACACCAAAGACTGCAAATAGATGGTGACACCTTGATACGCCTTCATATTAACTTCAGATGAACGTTAGATTAAAAGTAAGATTTTGTCTCCTATCAGAAACACATTCAGAAGGAATCTTGTCATGGCCGGTTTGAGGAGGAGTCAGTATAGAAAGCAAAACCTATGTCAAAGTTCTCACGGGCACCTGCTATTGTTTTAAGACATACTTGAAAAGATATGAGATTATCATTGAATGCCAGGAGATCAAAATCACAAATGAATGAGGAAACTGAAGATCTTCCAGTCAGAAGAATGTGTGATAACATACCTTTGATTTTGTTCTTTTAAACCACATTGTTTCCACCAAGAAGTTTCTCTTGTATTTTTTCAGTCAAGGTTGGTCTCTGGAAACTTAAAGACATGTCAGATAAGAATGAAGATATTATGTAAAGTCAGTTTTAGAAAAAAAAAACCCTGTTCGTTCAATCCATTTTAATGTTGTATTAAAAAGAAATAATTGCAACATATATTGATATTAATCCCATCTGTTTGTTTCACATGCTGAGACATCGTCAGCAGAGTTGTGTTTGAGTATCTATGGAGTCTGCATTTATTGTACATCTCTCAAAAATAACAAAATATGTAACATTTTCAACCTGTTATTGTCTGCTGTGTAAATTTACTGTTTGACATGTTTAAAGGGATTTTGTTTGCACTTTGGTTAAAATCACACATCACACTTGTTGATTTCTTTTATTTCTCCGTTACAGGCTGGGGAGTATTATCTGGAGTTACCATATCTGTTTGTGGCTTTCAGTGGAGGAGACAGACTGTTGATGTCCAGTTGAACAATCACTGACCTTGATACAAGTGGGAATGAACACTGAAATTTTAAGATTTAAACATGTGACTTTGTTGAATTTTTAAAATGTACCAATAATTCAACAAACAAGTTTAAGCAGCCTGGTGAATCAGCTGCCATCTGTGTGCTGCATGCAACACTTGTTGTCTTTCATCAATTGTTGCCTCATGTCTTGTTTGCAATGTGAGAGGTACCTTAAAGTCCAACTGTTTTCTCACCCCCTTGAACTCCTGTATGTTCAAGGCTATGGGTGGACATTACTGTTAGGCAAGGTAGACCACTGCCTGGGGCCCCCAACTAAAAGCGAACTTCAACTTAAGAACTTAAAAAAAAACTTTGTCAATGTGTGACCAGATTAATGGACTATTCCATCACTGGACAAGTTTCTTCACATCTCCTCTTACATGTTAAATGAACTGTACATGTATAACACCTTTCAAGTCTTCTGATCACTCAAGGCACTTTTTACACTACGAGTCACATTCACACACATTCATATGCTGAATGGATACAGGGGCTAGCATACAAGGTCCCAACCTGCCCATCAGAAGCAATTTGGGGTTCAATGTCTTGCCCAAGGACACTTCAGGGAATGGGTATCAAACCGTTGAGCCACAGGTGCTCATAAAACACATGTTGCTAAGGATGCAACAACTTTTCAAGGTAACATGGAATTCAACACAGTGATAGTAATACTTCTGCATTTTTACCTAAGCAAAATTTTGAATGCAGACTATGTTTAATATGATATTAACAATTTAAAGTTTTGAGTAGGCTACTTCTTCTACCCCCACCAATACTAACATTATCAATTAGACAAAGGGTGAAAATGAGGCCCCAAGACTGAGTTTGCCTAGGACCCCTAATATGTATTTAAATATAAAATCAGTTATTCGTCAGTCTCGACCCAGACTAGTTTTCCCCCTCATCTGATAGCTGTTTGGTTTGGCCTGGTTCTACAGGCAGGCTTATTTGTATAGCAAATCTCAGCAACAATGCACTTCAAAGTGCTTTACATAAAACATAAAGGGCATCAAGACAGAATATAAAAGCAACAAAAGGTAATATAAAATGCATTTAAATACAATTAAACATTAAAGTGTTAAATTGTAAATAAAACTAAAATTAAAATAGAATAAGACAGATAAAACTGAAGAATAAAAGTGCAATGCAGTATAAGATATTAACCCTCAAATTTGATTGAATTAAAAGCAGTAGCAAACAGAAAACTCTTCAGCTGGTTTAAAAGAACTGAGAGTTGCAACAGACCTGCAGTTTTCTGTGAGAAGTTTAGTTTTTACTCTGAAGCCAGGAAGCAGACCTGATCCAGACCACCTGAGAAGTCTAGATGGTTCATAATGTAGCAGCAGATCTGAGATGTATTTTGGCCTTAAACCTTTCAATGTTTTGTAAACCAGCAGCAGTATCTTAAAGTCAATTCTTTGACAGACAGGAAGCCAGTGTAAAGATCTGAGAACTGGAGTGATATGATCTACTTTCTTGGTCTTTGTGAGGACTCGAGCAGCAGCATTCTGAATCAGCTGCAGCTGTCTGATGGATTTTTAGGGAGACCTGTGAAGACAGCGTTACAGTAGTCTAGTCTACTAAAGATAAATACATGGTGTTTTTCTGTCTGCTGGGGATGTGGCTGGAGGCAGGCAAGCTGGACGGAGTTCGACAGAGGGGAGAGCGTGGATCTGAACAAAGAACACAAAGGCTCCAGGCTTAACAGGATGGGCAGAAAGAAAATACCTCACCATGTCTGGGTCCAGGATAAGGGAGCGGGGAACCTGTGAGCATTCCTCAGGACCATAGCCCTCCCAGTCAACCAAGAACTGCAGCGCCCAGCCCCGGCCCTGGATGTCCAGCAGGGGAGTTGGACGGCGTGCACAAATCCTCTTGGTGGACCGGCTTCAACTGGGAGATGTGGAATGTAGGATGGATGTGGAGGGCATGAGGGAGGTCTAACCGGCCAGGACTGATCAGGCGTGTTATTTTGAAGGTACCGAGGTAACAAGGAGACAGCTTCCTGGAATCAGTTTTAAGTGGAACATGAGGGGAAGAGAGCCAAACTGACTGACCTGGTTAGTACTGAGGGGCTGGTAGTGCTGGATGGAGGGGACCACCAATTCCTTCTCCTGGGTGGGGAACTGTTGGGTGAGGTGAAGAAATGTGCAATCTTGCTGAAAGAAGCTGAACTAGGTCTTAACTAGGTGCAGCAGAGAGTAGCATAGTTCTCAAAAGCTATATGCCTCTATCTTGACAGCATTAGACTAGTGGGACGCTTTAGGCCTTAAAAGGCTATTATAGTCCCAATATATGTATCAAACAAGTTATGTACATCAAAAATCTCAAGAAAAAAAAGAAACCTTAAGGAGGATACCTCCACGAGTGTGCTGACAAGATATTGTCAGAACAAGGTCTTAGAGGAATTCAAGCTATTGAAATAGGCCTGCTAGAGTGCAACCTGTCTCTCATAGACATGTGCCATGAGGATAAGGTTTTTGACAAGAGAAGCGTTCCTTTTAATATTTTCTTATTATAACCTTTTTATCCTATAGCATTCTGTTTTGGGGTTTTTGTTCTTATGATAGTCCATTTATAGGTTGAAGCCCATTAGGGGTCTTCAACCAGTATAATTACTCTATCTATAATTACTCTCACAGTTTTCTATTTTGATTATCTCTATTTCTAAAGTGTTTTATAAGTTTTGTGACATGCTGCAAACTATGTATTACATGTACTGTAAGCCTGGAATATGAACAAAATGTCTATGCTTCGTGTGTGTGGGTCTATGGGAAGACATGTACTATAATAGAGCTAATTCGTTTGGTGCATGCATCCTTATTGATCTGCAAATGCATACTCACTCATGAAATGCATTGATAATGTAACCTGATTCTCATATGTAACCTGCAGAATTCATGTTCATATTTTTTCTTTTTGTATTCATTTTTATTATGTTTCATCATTTTTTATCTTATACTTTCGCTCATGTACCCTGGATATTTTTATCAGCTATTGTTAACTTGTTTAAACTTTTGTTAGAAACATCTTGTTTGCTTGTAGGGCTTTGTAAAAGGAAATGGTGAAATGCATTGGAGGAAATGAAGACGCACTGTCTGTAGTTAACATTCCTGCTGACAGAAGCCATATAGGGGCGCCAGACGTGTGCAGGTGTGCTTGTAACCTTTCAGTTAAGATAGGTCATGGGTACACGAAGCTTCGATGTTATTGCTATATGTGTGTGCATTTTTAACCGATTCATAAGATAGAGTGTGGGTACTTTAAGCTTTGATGTTACTGCTAATGGAAACTTACCTACGAGAAAGCTGCAAACACGTTGGGTGCAGGGCAATGCTATGCAATGCAAGGAAGTGGTGCTGATGCTAGTATAAAAAGGCCTGTTTCCCGCTGCTCGAGGGAGTCTCTCAGGAACCGCACCTTGATGGAGCTGTTTGACTCGATGCAGAACATCACCCCAGACGCATCTGTAAAGGTAATTTTAGACTAAACTAATTTTCATTTATTCATAAAACTGGTGAAAGTTGACTGTGAATCTGAATGGACATTTAGAACCTATTCTGGGTTTTGAGACGGTGTCTGGGGGAAGCCTCACTTCTACCTGTATGGAGACTGAGCTCTCCTTGGGTTAAGTAGGTGATGTCCTGGCCGATTCTCTTGGGTATGTCGCTTTGTGTATGCAGATAGGTTACTCAATTTTATGTTCATAGAGGTGAAGCAATGTTAACCAGTTGCCAAATTTAGAGTAAACTAGAATATTAATGTATATGTAGATAAATATATGTTAATATTTAAGATGAGTGGCTAAATCTGAAGCCATTCCCCTAAATTGACCCTAGTCAAAGGACATAGGCCTAAAATTTAAAGGCATGTGATGTGAAAACCAGCTTTCTCATTTTTTTATTTCTTTTTATATTATTGAATTATAACCTGAATAACAAATCACATAATTTTATAAAAGCTCCAGTGCAGAAGTTTATTTCTCTGAGTAAGACCACCACAGACCTAAGTTAGGGTTTTTCTTCACGAAGGACACCCCTCAGCCCCCGAGAGGTAAGCTTGCATGACACCCACACCACGGCCACACTACTGACAGCCACCAGGCACACTCACATGCCACACCCAGGGTAGGGAACTTTGATTAGGACCCCTAACCAGACTGACCCATAGTGTACTCACATTTTCTGGTAGAAACTTTATAACTGTTGGGTTTCTTAGAGGGTACAACATTTGGAATAGTTAGTTGGAAAGAAGTTCCTGAGACAGAGCCACCGAAGGCAGATTTGTGGGCGTGTGTCTCCCACCCAGAGAGTAGAGGAGCACTCAGTGCGACCCCGTGGTAGGACAGTGGTTTGAATCATATAGGAGGATCCTTAACTTTCCAGCTCTGCTCCTCTCCCCTTCCTCATATTTTAGAAGCTTTGCTTTTTACCCTTGATGCTCATATGTGCGCCTTGGGTCAGGGATGAGGCCAGCGAGCTGAGGGCTACTCGTAGGGGCCCACGGTAGTGACCGGACTTCAGATAGTAAAATTGGCCAAATTAGAATTCCCTGAGGGCTAAGGGCCAGCCAGCCTGTTCCGTCGATCTGTGAGCTCTACATGCCGTCGCCGCCAGGAAAGTCTCAGTTTCTCCCCCCCTGAGAGCAGCCAGTTTAAAAAGAAACATAGTTTTTCTTCCTGCCCCGTATTTGAAAGCAAGAGACTTCTAAAAAACAAACATGAAGTGTGCCGATGGGCCAGGCACTGCGGCGCTGAGGCGCACAGGCTCTGTCCCCGGGCCACAACACACAACAGAACAAAGGAGGTTGGCAACCCAGAGAGGCCTCAGACCAGGGAACTGTGCAAGTACTTGAGTATTTGAGGCCACACAAGGCAGGGAAGTTTCAAGATCCTGGTTATCTCTCTCTGTCTGCCTGTTAGTCTGAGGGTGAAAACCAGAGGAGAGACTGACTGTGGCCCCAAGACCCTGACAGAAGGAGTGCCATACCTGGGAGACAAGCTGCAGACCCCAGTCCAAGACAATGTCCAGGGGGATGCCATGCAACCTGATGACATGCTGGGTGAGGAGATCCGCTGTTTCCTTGGCAGTGGGCAGTTTAGGGATGGCAACAAAGTGGGCTGTTTTGGAGAAGTGGTCAACAATACTTAGAATAACTGTATTACCTTGGGAGGCTGGGAGACCAGTGACAAAATCCAGGGCTCTGTGGGGCCACGGTCAGCTCAGGATGGGCAGGGTTGCAGTAATCCTGATGCCGGCGTGTGTGGTACCTTCGCCAAGGCACAAATGGAACAGGTCAACACAAAGGAACGAGTATCACGGTCCAAAATGGTGTTTGCAAAGAGAGAGTGCGGTTAACACCAGTATGGCAAGCAAACTTACTGGAGTGTACCCATTGTAGGACCTGGGAACGGACTGCATCGGGCACAAACTGTTCGGTGAGAGTAGTGCACTTTACTTTTCTTACTTTATTTTATTTGTGTATTTTATTTATTTATTTTTTAATTTGTTTTATCGTATTTTATTCGATAGCATCTTACTTGTTTTACCCTATTTTGTTTGATTTTTATCTAGTTTTACTATTTTTATCCTATTGTGCCCACCTTTGTTTTATTTTTCTCTGTTATGTTATTTATTGTGTTTTTTATCTTGCTGTGCAGCACTTTGGAAACCTTGTGTTTGTTAAAACTGTGCTATATAAATAAAGTGGATTGGATTGGATTAGCGGGGTCCCATACCTGGGTCAGGCTGGGAGTGCTGGGCCTCCCTGATCTGTCTCTCAGTCTCCCAGGAGATGGGGACTACAATGCAGGAGCGTGGGAGAATGGTCTCTGGAAGGGATGGCGGCTCATCAGGGGAGGACTGACATGAAAGGGCGTCTGGCTTTACATTTCTGGAACCAGGGCAATGAGCACAAAATTGTCGGGGATTCAAGCATCTGGCTGTCTGGATATAAGAGAGGTTTTTGTGGTCCGTCCAGACCACAAAGGGGTGCTTGGTGCCTTCCAACCAGTGTCTCCATTTTTCCAGAGCCATCTTGATGGCGAGGAACTCTCGATTTTCCACATCATAATTTCTTTCTTCCTGGAAAAGAAAACACATAGTGTCATGTAATAAGTGAAATAAATTTTCATTACCACCTCAGGTTATTTAAACTGTAATTTACTAGTTTGAACCAAAAAATAAAAATTTTAAAAATAACACTAAGAATAATGACATTTCATATAAATATCTTTTATTTAACAGAAATATTTTTGGACATCCTTTACAATCTGGACAATAAAAGGAATACAAACATGCAGCTTTTACTGTTCAAACACAAATATTTTGACAGTTTATTCTGTTCTTCAGAGTTGACTAATAAAGACAGAATAAGCTGTTGAATCTTTATTCTGTTTGAACACTAAAAACAGTGTGATTAAACTTATCTGATCACCTTCCAGCAGTCAAATGGCTGCACATATAATAGCAGACAAGGGTCAGACCAAAACCACACCAAAGGTATTCAGTTTACTCTTCTGGATGAAGATGCTCTCATGGCAGAAACGACACCCATGATTCACTGGCACTGCTGTTCCTCATCTGCTCCAGGAGCAGCAGCTGCAGGTGGAAGACACAACCGTTACACGTAGAGTTCATTTAACATGTCATACATTTTATACAGTGGTACATGTGAAAATAATGCTATTTAACCAAGAGTAGGACTTAAAGGTAAGTTAATATGCTACATAGGAGAACAACTGTGTATCACTCACCTGGACCTCTCCTGACTTCTGATATGACAAGTGTGAATGTCACAGACATGGTGAATAATGCTGATCCATGGTGTCTGAGGAAAATAAAACGGCACAAATGAATGAACTGACTTATAAATCATCTATCTATCAATCTATCAATCTATCTAATGTGCTCATCAGAAACTGTTCAACCTTATTCCATGGAGGGCTATGCAGATTTTCATCCCAATAACAGACTTATATTAGATTATTTCATTGATTAACACACTTTCAGTCAGATCAAATTTTGATGTCTTAAACCTACGTACTCCCAGCCATCAATGGAACATGGTGAAATACCTCTGACCTATTGCACAGTCACTTTAAGATGAAGATAAAGACAATACCATGCATCAATGCTGCAGGACCTCTCTCATAGCTGGAGAAACAACAGCAACATCAAGAAAATAAGAGCTACGTAACACAGTCACATACCCCTGTAATACATTATGTCATGTCCTAAGATGCTGGGAGCCTTGGCTGGCCTGGATAAACATACCAAAATATATAACAGAAAAATTCTACTTCTGACTGATAAATGTAAAATTAAAGCTCTAGTAGCAATTACATGTTTTTCAACATTGAAACGGGGAAATGTTACTTGTGTTGGACTATACGCTAACTTTACGCTCCCACTGAATCTAAAATTTATAAGGCTCTCACTGGAGCCAGTGTTAGGTTCGTCCATTCTGCGTTACTGTAGAAATATGGTGATGCAACATGGCGGCCACTGTGGAGGGCGACCCGCTCCTATGTAGCTATAAGACTTATTTCTAAGGTAACGAAAGCACAACAATTATTATTTTCAGCTGATTAGACACTATTTAAAACATACTTATGAATAATCTATTCAATTTTTACCAAGTCTTTTCTTTTAGATGTTACTAAATACTACACACTGATTTGGTGACGGATTTGATGTGAGACTGGAAAGAGGGTGTGGAGTCCAGGATGACACCAAGGTTGCGGACTTCGGGGGATGGGGAGATGGAGCAGCCATCATCCTCCAGGAGAACATCCCCAGCTTTGTGTAGGAGTGCTTTTGGTGTCACAACCAGGAGCTCCGATTTTTTGCTGTTGAGTTGGAGTAGGTTTGATGACATTCATGATTTTATTTCCAGTGGGCAGTTAGTTAGAGACTGGGGGGGGAGTTGTGTGGATGGTGTGGTGCTGAGATAGAGCTGAGTGTCATCGGCATAGCAATGGAAATTGAGTCCATGATGGCGAATGATCTGACCAAGGGGAAGCATGTAGATGGTGAAGAGGATGGGGCCGAGGACAGAGCCTTGAGGCACGCCCTGGTTGACTGGGGCAGACGGAGAGCGAGAGCTGTTTAAAGAGACAAAGTGTGTTCTGTTGGTGAGATATGAGTGGAACCAGGAGAGAACAGTACCAGTGAGGGCTCGATCAGAAAGACGGTTTAGGAGAATGGCATGGCTGATGGTGTCGAAAGCAGCTGAGAGGTCGAGGAGGATGAGTAGACTGATGTGGCCAGAGTCAGCAGCAATGAGGAAGTCATCTGTGATCTTAATGAGGGCGGTCTCAGTGCTGTGGTGTTTCTTATATGCAGACTATAGAATCTCAAAGAGCAAATTTTTTGACATGTGTTGATGGAGTTGGTCGGCAACCACTTTTTCCAGGAGCTTACTGAGGAAGGGGAGGTTAGATGTCAGCCCTGAAGTTACCAAAGTCGTCGGGGTTGAGACCAGGGTTTTTGAGAACAGGGGTGACAGAGGCAGTTTTCAAACAGGTGGGTACATAGCCAGATTCCAAGGAGGGATTGATGATATCAACCACAAGGTCCATGAGGGGGCGGCATGTGGGCAAACAGGCTTTAACAAGTGGTGTGGGCATGGAGTCCAGGCAGCAGGTGACAGATTTGGCTTTGCTGGTCAGTTTGGTGATGAAGGTGACATCCACCGGGGAGAAGGAGGAGAAGGAGGATTTGGGTTGGGGGGGGGGGGGATCCAAAGGGGGGCGAAGTAGTCAGTTGATGGTGGTAAGTTCTCGGGTGGTTTTCCTGAGAGCCAATCAGGGTGGAGAAGTAGTGTGTCTTGGTCCGGGAGAGTGCTTCCTTGTAGGAAGCAACATGATCTTTGAAAGCCAGCAGGTGGACTGTGAGGCCAGTCCGTTTGTAGAGCCTCTCAAGTTGATGACCCTGAGCTTTCATGGTCCGGAGTTCACAGGTGTACCAGGGGGTGGGGCGAGTGAATGAAACAGACTTGGTTTTGAGGGGGGCGACAGTGTCCAGGCTGATGGAGAGGACTGAATTGTAGAGGGCCACCAGACCATCCACTGTGGTGTCAGAACGGTCTGGGGTCAGGTGGGCCGCTATCAGGCCGGATAGGAACGGTGTGCAGATAGACTTGGTGTTCCTGAATGTAATTGGTCGTTTAGGATGGAGTCTGGTTGTGGAGACAGGAATGGAGAAGAAAATGGCATGATGGTCACAGACAGCAAGATCAATGCACCGCAGATGAGAAGGCAGTGAACCAGTGGAGCATACTAGGTCCAGAGTGTGACCGCCAGTGTGAGTGGGACCACAGACGTGTTGTGTGATGTTGAGGCAGTCCAATAGCGACAGGAATTCGGCAGCGAACTTTCAGATGCTGGAGTCCACGTGGATGTTAAAATCACCAAGCAGGAGCATAGATGGAGACTTGGAGCAGATGGAGGTAAGTAGCCCAGAGAGCTCAGACATGAAGGTAGTGGAGGGTTTTGGAGGGCGGTAGATGAGAACAACTTGTAGCAGAGCTGACCCAAGCAGTGTAAAAATAATACACTCAAATGAGGTGGTGCTGGGTGCTGAAAGTTCCTTTACCAGGATGTCGGCACAGTGGATGACTGCCAGCCCGCCACCACAACCTGTGGAGCGAGATTTCTAGATGTACACATAACCAGGGGGTGTAACTTGGTTTAGGGTCATGAAGTCCTGTTGGTTCAGCCAAGTCTCAGTCAAACAGGTAAAATCAATGCTTCTGTCTGTAATAATGTCATGGATGAGAAGGGTTTTGTTGTTAGGGGAGCGGGTATTTAACAACATAAATGATGAAGAGTAGGATGCTGAGGAGCAGGTGGAGGGAGGAGCGACACTGTCCGCACAGACCAGGGACTGCAGGTTGGCCATGCACACATGAGAGTTGTTGTGATGACGTTGTGGTACAGTAGCCGTGCACCAATTGGTCCACAGAGTGGGAATGGAGTTAGCATGATTGTAAACAAACTTACATCCGCTGCCTCTGTGGATGTATCGGAGCCAACGCAGGACTCCATGCTACTTGAAAGTGGAAATAAGGGAGATACCAGGACTGATTTGTAGAATTAGTTGACGAAGTTCTGAGGTGGTATATCTGATGGAAATGTCGTCGGAGGGAAGGATGAGCCTCTCTCTGCTGGCCGCTAGCCACCTGATGCTAACCATTAGCAGATGTAGCCCATTATAGCAAATGCTAGATGGCAACAACACAGGCAGACTGACGTAGCGGTACTGATAGACTGATAGCGGTTGACAGCAGGCAGTTGTCGCGGTAGCAGAGAGCAAACAGGGAGAGAAGAAGGATCCGAAACATAACAGGAACACCAGGATCAGAAGTAGTAGTTGCAAGAATCCAGCAGCACTGGAGCTATGGACGGATCTAGTAACAGTCCAAAACAGGCGGCAAGTGAGTGCTGCACAGGTAGATTCGGCAGGTGGTTGCCAGAGTTGACAGAGGTATCACAGGGCTCAGGTTAACAAAACAGACCAACAGAAACTACATGAACCAGCACACAGTTATCCAGATGGGGTTAGATTCCAAAACGAAGCAACAGAGCGACGCCAGCGTCCTCTCTGCGCATGCGGGGGTAGCCAGGTGATCATGGGACAGTCAGTGTTTTTGGGGCTATTTTGCTATTCTCTTGTGTATGGGTGGTACTGTCTCTTTAAGACAAGTGCAAAGCAAATCCCGTGAGAGTACAGAACTCCCAAGGGATTTTGCACAACAGGAACTTGAAATGCCGCGAAATGAGTGACTGTGCGGTGTGTGTGTTTATCACTTTGTGTTGGTAAAATATCATACTATGTATTGTTAAACACAAAGATCAGTAGCTAAGAGCATAACTAAGCTAGAATGACTATATTTAATGAATGATGATTCCCTGTTCTTAATGATTTGTATAGATTGTTATGTGTGTGTGTGTGTGTGCTAGTGAAGCGTAAGTGGTGATAAAGTAAACTGACGGACAGTATTAATAGCGTCACAAGGCTATATGCTGACTATTTCACTAAATTGCCCTTTTTGTAGGGTTAGTGCTGTCTTGAGTGCGTCGGCTGCACACTGGAGTGCAAGTGATTTGTGTTCATGATGAGTGATTATTGAATGTATTTTGTTCATGGATGTGTGTATTTTCCAGAGATGATGTGGTGTGCTGATTGGTGGCAAGTTGAGTGGTTGAGGAAATGTATTTATTTTGTTTTATTTTATTTAGGGAGCCAGCCACTACTGTTGTCTAGACTGTTGTCTATACTCTTCTTCTGGGGATACTGTTGTCTGTTAGTCCCTCCCAAATTGATAATTTTCTTGACAGTGCTGCAGGTACTCTACAGCAAACACTCAATTCCATCGCTCCTTTAAAAAGAAAGATAATAAAGCATAAGAGATTAGCTCCGTGGTATAACTCTGAAACCCGTAAATTAAAGCAATTATCTCGTAAATCTGAAAGGCTGCTGCAACAGGCTGCCACCAGTGCGGCGCCATGACAGTCTAGGCGCGGCACCCTAGACACCGCACCTAGACTGTCATGGATAAAAGTCTAACAATTAGAGATAAAATTCAACAGTCTCTCCCCTCAACAGGCACAGATTTATCAAGAACCCTAGAAACAGTCACAAAACCTGACTTAAGTTTAGACTGTTTCTCTCAGATTGACCTTCCTGAATTAACTTCTATGATTTCTTCATCCAAACCTTCGAATTGTCTCTTAGATCCCAACTAAACTGCTTAAGGATGTTTTACCCTTAATTAGCACCTCCTTACTAAATATGATCAATATGTCTTTGATAACTGGATATGTACCGCAGTCCTTTAAAGTAGCTGTAATTAAACCCTCCTTAAGAAGCCTACTCTGGATTCAGACGTCTTAGCCAACTATAGACCCATATCTAACCTTCCTTTTCTGTCTAAGATCCTCCAGAAAGCAGTCACTAATCAGTTATGTGATTTTCTAGCTAATAATAATTTATTTGAGACTTTTCAGTCTGGATTTAGAGGCATCATAGCACAGAGACAGCGCTGGTTAAAGTCACAAACGACCTCCTGACTGCATCAGACAAAGGACTTGTCTCTGTACTTGTCTTGTTAGATCTTAGTGCTGCATTTGACACTGTTGACCATCAAATCCTGTTACAGAGACTGGAACATTTCACTGGCATTAAAGGTTCTGCATTATGCTGGTTTAAATCCTATTTATCAGATCGATTTCAGTTTGTTCATGTTAATGATGAATCCTCCATAAAAGTAAAAGTTAGACACGGAGTTCCTCAAGGTTCTGTTCTGGGACCTTTACTATTCACTTTATATCTGCTTCCTTTAGGGAATATTATTCGAAAACACTACATAAATTTTGATTGTTATGCAGATGATACCGAAATATATTTATCAATGAAGCCAGATGAATCCAATCAGTTATCTAGACTCCAAGCAGCCTTAAAGACATAAAGACCTGGATGACCTGCAATTTACTGCTAAACTCAGATAAAACTGAAGTTATTGTGTTTGGTCCTAAACACCTTAGAAACACATTATCTAATGATTTAATTAATCTAGATGGCATTACCCTGGCCTCCAGCACCACCGTAAGGAATCTGGGAGTTATCTTTGATCAGGATATGTCCTTTAACTCCCACATAAAACACATATCAAGGACTGCCTTTTTTCACCTTCGTAATATCACTAAAATCAGACATATCCTTTCTCAACAAGATGCAGAAACAATAATCCACACATTTGTTACTTCTAGGCTGATTATTGTAACTCATTATTATCAGGCTGCCCTAACAGGTCTATAAAGACTCTGCAGCTGGTCCAGAATGCAGCTGCTCCTGTTCTGACTAAAACTAGAAAAAGAGATCATATTTCCCCCATCTTAGCTTCACTGCATTGGCTTCCAGTAAAATCCAGAATAGAATTTAAAATCCTTCTTCTTACCTACAAAGCTCTTAACGGTCAGACACCATTTTATCTGAAAGAACTCATAGTACCGTATAATCCCACTAGAGCACTGGTCTCCCAGTATGCAGGTTTACTGGTGGTTCCTACAGTATTTAAAAGTAGAATGGGAGGCAGAGCCTTCAGCTATCAGGCTCCTCTCTTGTGGAACCATCTCCCAGTTTCGGTCCGAGGGGCAGACACCCTCTCTATGTTTAAGAGTAGGCTTAAAACTTTCCTCTTTGATAAAGCTTATAGTTAGGTCTGATCTGACTCGCCTTGGATCAGCCCTTTGTCCAGCCTGGAGTTCTTTGTGCTTTCTGATCCACAGGAAGCTCCATAGAGCATAAACCATGCTGATGTCTGCCCTCCGCCAGCTGTTCCTGCTATTGCTGCTGCTTGTTGCTGCTTGCTGACTATTGTTGTTGTTGTTGCTGTTCTCTTTCACTGTGTCAACCCCCCCTCTCTTTCTCTCTCTCTCTCTCTCAACCCAACCGGTCAAGGCAGATGGCCGCCCACCCAGAGTCGGGGTCTGCTTTAGGTTTCTTCCCGTTAAAGGGGAGTTTTTCCTTCCTGCTGTCACCAAGTGCTGCTCATGGGGGGAACTGTTGGGTTTCTCTTTCTGTAAATTAAAGAGCGTGGTCTAGACCTGCTCCATGTAAAAGTGCCCTGAGATGACTTTGTGTTGTGATTTGGCGCTATATAAATAAAATTGAATTGAATTGAACTTTATCTATCTGCTGTATAAAGTTATTATTATTCTCTCCTGTTAGCATTGTGTGTGTGTGTGTGTGTATGGAACACAGAAGTCTGGTTTGCGCCTTTCACACTTTTAATTTAAGTCATAAATCTTCTACAGTTGAATATAAATATGAAACAGCAACATTAAAAAGAAACAAAGAATGATATTTGATTATAGTAATATAATTGTATGAATTTATATACTGTGGCTGCAAATAACCATTTTCTTTATTAATAATGAATTGATTAATCATTTACTCTATAAAATGATAGAAAACAAAGAAAATACTTAAAAAGAAAAAGAAAAGTTTATTATTGTTATTATTGTTCATTTTAACTTCAGCCTGAATATGTTTGTGTCTGTTTGAACTATACAAAAAGAGTAATTATAATCATCTAATATCTTTGAAGCATGAAGAAGTAACATGAATTTACATATTAAATGAAAGAAAATATTGATTGTTCATTTGTTTTATTACATCTGACAAGTCAGAAATAAGCAGGTGTGTCTTCTCATTCAAATGTATTTTGTTGTTTTGGGACTACATGTGTACCACAGTTCTCCACATATTTCAAGATGACACTTGAGTCCTGGTTGTTCGCGCCTTAAGTGTGAAGCTCCACCCATGGATCCAGGTTAACAGAACTAGAGATTCCCGTCTTATCTGCCTCTTTTTATCCTCTAGCTGCAACAGGAGCAGCTCTCTGCTGTCTTGTGTGGCCTGCTCACACACAGAACTCTTTTTCTTTACGGCAGAAGATGCAAGACCCTGCAGAAACTAACTATTTAGTGCCAGCAGCTACCACACAAGTCTGCTGGTTGGTTTAACAAGTAGAGGACCCACGAAACAGAGTTAGCTTGCTGCTAACTCTAACAAAGGAGTGACCTGGGCCTTGGCTAAGACGTCTGAATCGAGAGTAGGCTTCTTAAGGAGGGGTTTAATTACAGCTACTTTAAAGGACTGCGGTATTGATCATATTTAGTAGGGAGGTGCTAATTAAGGGTACGACATCCTTAAAGAGTTTAGTTGGGATCTAAGAGACAATTCGAAGGTTTTGATGATGAAATTATAGAAGTTAGCTCAGGGAGGTCAATCTGAGAGAAACAGTCCAAACTTCAATCAGGTTTTGTGGCTGTTTCTAGGGAGCTTGATAAATCTGTGTCTGTTGAGATGAGAGACTGTTGAATTTTATCTCTAATTGTTAATTTTTCAATTCAATTCAATTCAATTTTATTTATATAGCGCCAAATCACAACACAAAGTCATCTCAGGGTACTTCTACATGGAGCAGGTCTAGACCACGCTCTTTAATTTACAGAAAGAGAAACCCAACAGTTCCCCCCATGAGCAGCACTTGGTGACAGCGGAAAGGAAAAACTCCCCTTTAACGGGAAGAAACATAAAGCAGACCCTGGCTCTGGGTGGGCGACCATCTGCCTTGACCGGTTGGGTTGAGAGAGAGAGAGAGAGAAAGAGGGGGGGGGGGGGGGGGGGGGGGGGTTGTACACAGTGAAAGAGCAGCAACAACAACAACAATAGTCAGTAAGCAGCAGCAAGCAGCAGCAATAGCAGGAACAGCTGGCCGAGGGCAGAAGAAGGACGTCAGCACATCAGCATGGTCTATGGTTTATGAAGCTTCCTGTGGATCAGAAAGCACAAAGAACTCCGGGGAAGAAGTGAAATTAGTAACAAGCATTAATAGTCATAGAATACATAGAGATGGAGGAGAGGAGAGAGGAGCCCAGTGCATCATGGGAAGTCCCCCGGCAGTCTAGGCCTATAGCAGCATAACTAAGGGCAGTCTAGGCCTATAGCAGCATAACTAAGAGCTGATCCAAGGCGAGCCTGGTCAGACCTAACTATAAGCTTTATCAAAGAGGAAAGTTTTAAGCCTACTCTTAAACATAGAGAGGGTGTCTGCCCCTCGGACCGAATCTGGGAGATGGTTCCACAAGAGAGGAGCCTGATAGCTGAAGGCTCTGCCTCCTGTTCTACTTTTAAATACTGTAGGAACCACCAGTAAACCTGCATACTGGGAGACCAGTGCTCTAGTGGGATTATATGGTACTATGAGTTCTTTCAGATAAAATGGTGTCTGACCGTTAAGAGCTTTGTAGGTAAGAAGAAGGATTTTGAATTCTATTCTGGATTTTACAGGAAGCCAATGCAGCGAAGCTAAGATGGGGGAAATATGATCTCTGTTCTTAGTTTTAGTCAGAACAGGAGCAGCTGCATTCTGGACCAGCTGCAGAGTCTTTATAGACCTGTTAGGGCAGCCTGATAATATTGAATTACAGTAATCCAGCCTAGAAGTAACAAATGTGTGGATTATTGTTTCTGCATCTTGTTGAGAAAGGATGTGTCTGATTTTAGAGATATTACGAAGGTGAAAAAAGGTAGTCCTTGATATTTGTTTTATGTGGGAATTAAAGGACATATCCTGATCAAAGATAACTCCCAGATTCCTTACGGTGGTGCTGGAGGCCAGGGTAATGCCATCTAGATTAGATAAATCATTAGATAATGTGTTTCTAAGGTGTTTAGGACCAAACACAATAACTTCAGTTTATCTGAGTTTAGCAGTAAATTGCAGGTCATCCAGGTCTTTATGTCTTTAAGGCTGCTTGGAGTCTAGATAACTGATTGGATTCATCTGGCTTCATTGATAAATATATTTGGGTATCATCTGCATAACAATGGAAATTTATGGAGTGATTTCGAATAATATTCCCTAAAGGAAGCAGATATAAAGTGAATAGTAAAGGTCCCAGAACAGAACCTTGAGGAACTCCGTGTCTAACTTTTGCTTTTATGGAGGATTCATCATTAACATGAACAAACTGAAATCGATCTGATAAATAGGATTTAAACCAGCATAATGCAGAACCTTTAATGCCAGTGAAATGTTCCAGTCTCTGTAACAGGATCTGATGGTCAACAGTGTCAAATGCAGCACTAAGATCTAACAAGACAAGTACAGAGACAAGTCCTTTGTCTGATGCAGTCAGGAGGTCGTTTGTGACTTTAACCAGCGCTGTCTCTGTGCTATGATGCCTCTAAATCCAGACTGAAAAGTCTCAAATAAGTTATTGTTATCTAGAAAATCACATAACTGATTAGCGACTGCTTTCTCGAGAATCTTAGACAGAAAAGGAAGGTTAGATATGGGTCTATAATTGGCTAAGACGTCTGAATCGAGAGTAGGCTTCTTAAGGAGGGGTTTAATTACAGCTACTTTAAAGGACTGCGGTACATATCCAGTTATCAAAGACATATTGATTATATTTAGTAAGGAGGTGCTAATTAAGGGTACGACATCCTTAAAGAGTTTAGTTGGGATGGGATCTAAAAGACAATTCGAAGGTTTTGATGACGAAATTATAGAAGTTAGCTCAGGAAGGTCAATCTGAGAGAAACAGTCCAAGTTTAAATCAGGTTTTGTGGCTGTTTCTAGGGAGCTTGATAAATCTGTGCCTGTTGAGATGAAAGACTGTTGAATTTTATCTCTAATTGTTAGAATTTTATCATTAAAAAGCTCATGAAGTCGTTACTACTGAGAGCCGTTGGAATACTCGGATCAACAGAGTTCTGACTCTTTGTCAGCCTGGCCAAGGTGCTGAAAAGAAACCTAGGGCTGTTTTTATTTTCCTCAATTAATGTGGAGTAATAGGCGGCTCTGGCATTACAGAGGGCCTTCTTATAAGTTTTAAGGTTTTCAAGCCAGACTATGTGAGATTCCTCTAATTTAGTGGAACACCAAATCCTTTCAGATTTACAAGATAGTTGCTTTAATTTACGGGTTTCAGAATTATACCACAGAGCTAATCTCTTATTCTTAATTATCTTTCTTTTTAAAGGAGCGATGGAGTTGAGTGTTTGCTGTAGAGCACCTGCAGCAGTGTCAACAAAATTATCAAATTGGGAAGGACTAAAATTATCATAAGAGTCCTCTGAGGTATTGATAGAAGGAATTGAATTCAGCGCTAATGGAACTGTTTCCTTAAATTTAGCTACAGCACTATCAGTAAGACATCTGGTGAAAACATTTTTGTCTAATGGTGTGTAATCTACCAATAAAAATTCAAAGTTATCAGATGGTGGTCTGATAAAATGGGATTTTGAGGAGAAACTATCAAATGTTCAATTTCTATGCCATAAGTCAGCACAAGATCCAGGGTGTGATTATGACAGTGAGTGGGTTTATTTACACACTGAGAGAAGCCAACTGAGTCTAATAATGGGATAAAGGCAGTGCAGAGACTATCATTATCAACGTCCACATGAATATTAAAGTCACCTGCTATAATTACTTTATCTGTACTGAGGACTAAGTTTGATAGAAACTCTGAGAATTCAGATAAGAATTCAGAGTACGGGCCAGGAGGACGGTACACTATAACAAATAGAACTGGCTGTACAGTTTTCCAGGTTGGATGGAAATATAAAGAACAAGGCTTTCAAAAGAGTTATAATTAAATTTAGATTTAGGTCTAAAGCTGACAATAAGGCTGGAGTTGAAAATGGCTGCAACTCCACCTCCTCGGCCAGTATCTGGAGGAATGTGAGTATTAATATGACTGTGAGGAGTGCATTCATTAAGGCTAACATGTTCATCATGACATAGCAGGTTTCTGTAAGACAAAATAAATCAATATGCTGATCTGAGATTAGCTCATTTACTAATAAAGCTTTAGAAGATAATGATCTAATGTTTAAGAGACCGCATTTAATTATTTTATTTTGCTGAGCAATTCCAGACTTAATGTTAATATGTTTTAGATTTTTATGATTGATACTTCTGCAATTAGTTTTCAATTTAATTGATTTAAATGGTCGGGGGACAGACACAGTCTCTATGTGGTTTAGGGGGACAGACACAGTCTCTATGTGGTTTAGGGGGACAGACACAGTCTCTATGTGGTTTAGGGGGACAGACACAGTCTCTATGTGGTTTAGGGGGACAGACACAGTCTCTATGTGGTTTAGGGCAGGTCACTGGTCTAATGGAAGCACAGAGAAGCGTGTAAGACTACAACTCTGCCTCCTGGTCTCGACTCTGGGTTGTCATGGTTTAGGTTTTCTTATGAATTCAGCCATATTTTTAGATATGAGAGCAGCTCCATCCAAAGTGGGATGTATGCCGTCTCTCCTAATCAGACCAGGTTTTCCCCAGAAAGTCTGCCAATTATCAATGAAGCCCACGTTGTTTGCTGGACACCACATCGACAGCCAGCGGTTAAACTGTGACATACGGCTATACATGTCATCACTGGTCAGATTGGGCAGCGGTCCAGAGAAAACTACCACATTGTCTTTGCAAATGTACACACCGACTCCACATTAATTTTTGTGACCTCCGATTGGCGTAACCGGGAGTCATTACCGCCGACATGAATAACAATATTACCATATCTACGTTTACTCCTAGCCAGCAGTTTTAAGCTTGACTCTATGTCGCCCGCTCTGGCCCCAGGAACACACTGGACTATGGTTGCCGGTGTCGTTAACTTCACGTTTCTGACTATGGAGCTGCCGATAACCAGAGTCTGATTCTCAGCGGGTGTGTCGCTGAGCGGGAAAATCTGTTTGAAACGTGAACAGGTTGATGGTGAACCGCGGGCTTCTGCTTAGGGCTATTCTTCCTTCGAACAGTCACCCAGCCAGAACCCTGTTTTCCCGGCTGCTCGGGAACTACCGGGGGAGTAGGGGCTACGCTAAGTTGGTCCGCACCGACTACAGGGGGCTTGCTAGCTACATTAGCTACTGATTGTTTGCTTGTTTCCACGGTGCGGAGCCGCGCCTCCAATTCACTTAGCCTTGCCTCCAGCACTGCAAATAAACTACATTTATTACATCTCCCATTATCGTTAAAGGAGGCAGAGGAGTAACTGAACATGAGGCACACTGAGCAGGAGAGAGCAGGAGAGCGAGAGGGAGAGAGAGAAGCCATGGCTAACGGTTTGGCTAAGTTTGGCTGTTTATGCTAGCTGCGGAGCTCAAATAACTAACCGCTGTGCGATTAGCAGGAAAAGGTCACTAAGCGAAAAAACACTATAAGAATGCTTAAGTGTGACTAATGAAGAACTCACAGAATTAACAAATTCAGTAGGTGTAAATCAAAATAATATGGTATCACGACCGTATCAACAAGCAGCAACAACACTATCAGTAGACACAGTCGACAACCGGAAATGACGGAATACGCTTACCGTAGCACGTCAGCACGTCCAGCTCATTCATTAGAATTTTATCATTAAAAAGCTCATGAAGTCGTTACTACTGAGAGCCGTTGGAATACTCGGATCAACAGAGTTCTGACTCTTTGTCAGCCTGGCCAAGGTGCTGAAAAGAAACCTAGGGCTGTTTTTATTTTCCTCAATTAATGCGGAGTAATAGGCGGCTCTGGCATTACAGAGGGCCTTCTTATAAGTTTTAAGATTTTCTAGCCAGACTATGCGAGATTCCTCTAATTCAGTGGAACACCAAATCCTTTCAGATTTACGAGATAGTTGCTTTAATTTACGGGTTTCAGAATTATACCACAGAGCTAATCTCTTACGCTTAATTATCTTTCTTTTTAAAGGAGCGATGGAGTCTAGTGTTTGCTGTAGAGCACCTGCAGCACTGTCAACAAAATTATCAAATTGGGAAGGACTAAAATTATCATAAGAGTCCTCTGCAGTAGTGATAGAAGGACTTGAATTTAGCGCTAATGGAACTGTTTCCTTAAATTTAGCTACAGCACTATCAGTAAGACATCTAGTGAAAACATTTTTGTCTAATGGTGTGTAATCTACCAATAAAAATTCAAAAGTTATCAGATGGTGGTCTGATAAAATGGGATTTTGAGGAAAAACTATCAAATGTTCAATTTCTATGCCATAAGTCAGCACAAGATCCAGGGTGTGATTATGACAGTGAGTGGGTTTATTTACACACTGAGAGAAGCCAACTGAGTCTAATAATGGGATAAAGGCAGTGCAGAGACTATCATTATCAACGTCCACATGAATATTAAAGTCACCTGCTATAATTACTTTATCTGTACTGAGGACTAAGTTTGATAGAAACTCTGAGAATTCAGATAAGAATTCAGAGTACGGGCCAGGAGGACGGTACACTATAACAAATAGAACTGGCTGTACAGTTTTCCAGGTTGGATGGGAAATATAAAGAACAAGGCTTTCAGCACAATCAACTTTATTAAACAAAGAACACTTTGACTCAGGAGGAAGGGGTTCAGTAAATGTGTATTTCTCTGCTTCTATAATGACTGAGTTTTACTGTAACAATGCTCCGTTTCACAAAGCAGGTTTTTGAAAACTCTGAGTTTGTTAACCCTGAAATGAGGGAAACTCCTAGTTTTTTGTTTCACACAGGGAGGTAACTCAAACCAGAAAAAGAGAGGTAACTCTAGCCTGTTTCACAGAGAGAGGTAACTTAAGCCCTCGGTCAGTTACTGTAATAACAGACTCTAGGAACCTAACCTGGTGGGGACCAGGTGTTTCTCAATGAACTCAAACACTCCATTTGATTTCCTCATTCATTCAGGCAGCACGTGAGTTTTGGCGAGTTTGGTCTAGTCCTGCTGTCTGTCATTTAAAAGATAATTTTAAAAAATCACAGTCAGTATATTAGAAGTCCATTAGTCACAGTAGTTCGTGACTTTTTTCACTAACATGTCCTTTTGATAACGATCCCGTGGATGAAGGTGCAGCATTACTGCACAGAGAATTAAATATTGGTCGGGCGATGGTTATCAGACTGCACATAGATGTTCTAGCATTTCCAGACAATTATCTTTTAGAGTGTCACAGTCCATCATCTACATACACAACCTAATCCGTCTTTACATTTGCAACATTTCCTATCATAGTCATGCTCTCACATCCCAGCAGATATTGTGTGTTGCACTACGTTTCTTTGGCTGAGTAGAAGTCTGTGTTAGTTTAAATAGGCTTAATTATTTAAGAGAACATGATATAGATGACATTTATGTGTGTGAAACAAGCATTATGTTGGGGATAAAACAACTACACAGTCAAACAGCCACTTAATATTTACTTTACAATGTAAAACGTGGTCAACCTGTTTGAACAGTGTTTTTATATTTCATCCAAGTACGCTTCTCCCCCGCAGGAGGATTGCACCTAAACATAAATTGACATAAATTAATAGGCCATTCAAGCAGTTTTCACTATAATATTATTGTGATTGCAAAGGACTACATTTAAACTTACACACTGACCCGAGCAGCAATGTCTCTTTTGCAGCTGCAGCAGTGTGGCATTTCTTTCTGAAAACGTGTTCAAACTCGCGTTAAGGCATTAAGATTTCTAATTCTATTGGGGTGAAAAACGCCGCCCTCCGCTTTCCTCGTTGCCATGGTGACTCATCGAATCGGGGCTCTATTGATGCTGGCTTTTTATAGTTGTGGTGCTTAACTCCAGGTGAAACTATTCCGAGTTGATTAAACTGACTCAAATCCGCTGTTCTGGAACCAAAAACTCAGAGTTTCCTATCTCAGAGTTCAGGATTAACCTGAGAGTTTGCGGAACCTGCTTTCTGAAACGGACCCCAGATCTTCACAGCAACAACAACAAAAACAACACAACCTGCACAATTTGCATAATTTACTGTGTTTCTGTGCTTCTCTGTGTTCCTCTACCTCTGTGTGTTCCTCTACCTCTCTGTGTTCCTCTACCTCTCTGTGTTCCTCTACCTCTCTGTGTTCCTCTACCTCTCTGTGTTCCTCCTCTGTGTTATCCTGTACCTCTTTGTGTTTCTTTAATTCTTTCTGTATTTGATCGACAGCCTGATCATTCTTTGGACACGTCAGTAATCCTCTCTTTGTCTCGTGGAAAAGAACGTGAACATCCAACACAACGTTGTCGTACACATCAGACCAGCTTCTTCTATCAGTTGAATAGTCGACATGTCGGGTGTGATGCATCAGCACCAGGATCACAGGTTTCTGACCACAGGAACCTGAAACACCAGAGAAGAACATGAGACTTCCTGTCCAGAGGAACCTGCAGGAGAACGTTCTCCTCCTTCAAATGAAACCATGAACAAGAAAAGTGTTATGAAGAATCAATGTGGGAGATTTTTGTTGCTTCTTCAGACTTTTAAAGGAATATTAATATTTCTCTTGTAAAAATGAACCATCACATCATCTTTAATATTCCAAGAAGAACCTAAAGACAAATCTTCAGTTAACTGTGTTTAATAATGAAAAGTACATCCATGAATCTCCCTCCATCAGAATCAGTCTTCTGAGTGTCAACAGGACAAATGACATGAAGTGAAAACACTGAATCAAAGGCTCAAAATATTCACGTAAGGGAAACATTGAGTAAAGTGACTGTGAGGAATATTTAATGAAGGGAATTCATCTAATTGGCTTATTAATTAGTTACATTCTGTTTTTCTAAGTGCAGCTCCAGCTGTTTCTATGTTCTGAGTTTATTATTGGTATCTGTATTGATTGATCAGGACTCCCAGTTTGACTGCAGACGGATCAAATCAATAAATACAAACTGTTGACTTCTTCATGTGGAGCTGACATGAAAACTATGTTGGTTCTGATGTCTGCTGTCAGTCGACCTGATGAAGACAGTTTGTCCTCTCAGCTGACAGACGGCTGAACGCAGGTTGGAATTGATGTGGATTGAATGTTAAACCAATCAGCCGATGTTAGGTGAGAGACGCAGTCCACCTGGACAGATCAACAGTCAGTCACAGGGCTGACACATAGAGACAGAAAGCTCTTCAGACTCACACTCTCATATATATTTAGGCTTCAAGTACAGAAGCTGCAAGAAGGCTATTTGATTTTGTTGGTGTTATTGTTTTTATTACATTTCCACATATAAAAGCGTTTGTGCAATTTTCTAACTTATTGTGATGGAAATTGTGTAAAAAGATTCTCTGGAGAGTGAAAGTAAATACTTTGCTGATTTATTTGTGAGCTTTATGACTTTTTGTTGATGTCATTTTAAGACAATTGTTGTATGTCAAGTAAACAAGCTACAGATTGCAAACAGTCTAGTCGATGTGAGCTGTTTTGTGAACCTTCATCAGTCATGAAAGATATTAAATATATTCACTGAGCACAGACAGAAACTAATCAGTCCTTGTGGTTCAAGCCTTCATCATTTCCTGGCAGTGTGAACTGTCGGAGGTCATCTGAGTGAACGTAACATACAGTGAGTTAAAGCTCTATTGGTCGATGAGTTGGTGAAGCTTTGGGTCAGAATTGCATCGGTGTGTTTGGATGTTTTTATAGCTTTTTATGAACACTAGTCGTCTGTGAAGCAGGTTTGGCTCCTTTTTGATTGGATCATGTACAGGAACAAAACATCCTGCTGCTGGATTCATAATATTCCCTTAATCAAATGTTTTAATCTGCAGTGAAAATGTTTTATGAGGACGAAAATGCCTTCAACACAATGAAACACTGACTGAAAACAGAAACTTTGTTTACATGAAAACAGATTTAAGCTGTGGTTAATTTGGAGTAATATCCTGCTTAAAAACCTTCACATTAATCGTTAATCTAAAACTTCACATGTACTGTAGCAGCTCAGAGTGAAATTTGACTTTTGTGTTAAAGTGTTTTTGCTGATGTGACAGATGGAAACATGCTAACAGCAACATATCAGCCTGTTTGAACCAATATGATGACAGAAACAAATAAAAGCATCAGGAGAGCAAGACCCCATCAAAGCTGATCAGATGTGCTGCTGTAATGTCAGCTACAGGTTGGTGCTGCTGTGTACTGCTGAATGTCCATCTCTGTTACAGACCAGATCCATGGTTCACTCATTTCATTCCCCACCTCCCCCTGTGATGTTCATCCTGACTGGAAGAAGCTTCAGACTGAACATGAACTCTGGTTCTGAGTGTTGATCTGCAGAATCTGATCTGAACATGATGTCTGAGCTGCACAGATTTCACTCAGAACAAGTTAGAAACAACAAGTCTTTCCTTCACCTGTAATGTCTGTCATGGCTGCCTCCACATCTGATCCAACACGAGACGTGATTGGACAGAAAACGATGACGACGTCGCTTTCCTGCAGGTCTCTGGTGGTTTCAACATTCTTAAGTTTGTCCAGCAGGACTTGATGGGCTCCAAAGGTTTGACCAGTAACCTTCCAGTACACCTTCACCTTGGAACTCCATGACCTTGATGATGAAGATGAAGGTTTCTTTGCTGAAAGATGAACACATTGTTAACGTTTCTACATTTATAAAATGAATGAACCCAGTAAAAAGACACTCACCTGTCTGTCTGGACTGTGGTTGAATCTCCTGCTGGACTTTGTTCTTTCCTAAAGAGAAACAAAGTAGAATTCAGTGTCTGTCAATGTTTTGATCTTCTGTCAGTCAGTCAGTTACTGTTACTGGATGAAGGTCCAGTTTGATTCCTCTGTTTCTAAATTTGATCAAATGCTGTGTGAAACACGTCTGTTCTGTAAGAACTGTGAAAAGAATCAAAGACCAAATGAACAGAAACACTACAAACATTTAACATTTTATACTTTCTGTGGAAGAACTTCAACTGAAAAACAAACATTTCCAGGATTACTGCAGACAGCAGGAACAAAATGAAGCAGAGAAACAAAACTATTTTATCTTTGTTTGTTCATCTAAATCATCTTCTAAACAATAAATAAATACAGCAGCGTTATCTGGATCCACTATCGTCTAGTTCCTTCTGTAACATTCAGGTACTCATGAGTTCAGTGTGTCTGTAACAGTATATTCAGAAGAGTCATGTGACTGTTTCTTCAGTCATAATCAAAAATATTATGGATAACCTTTTTCAGACATGAGTTGTTTCTAAAAATGAGTAAAGAAATCCAGAAGATTCTGTGGGTCAGTCAGGATCTTGTTGATGCAGTCGTTCTTCAAACCTTCAGCAGCTACAAAATAAACAGTTTGTGTGTTAATCACTGTTACTTAATATTAATTTGAATATTAAGTGTTATAAAAGTATTTATAGACAGTACTGTCTGTAAAAAATGAAATAGGATAAGAAAACAAACAATAATTGTAAATAATAAAACATACACTGAAACATTCTTCTGTCATCAAATCCTTCAGTCCCTGTAGAGCCTCCCTGAGTTTCCCTTTAATCTGAAACAGTGAACACAAACATGTAAACTCAGAGACACACAGTAGAAAACTAGAACATATTGTGACCACAAGGCTTCAGTCTGTTGTGAACATGTTCATGGAGAACCTGTGAACCAGGTTTCATGTTATCATCATGTTATATTGTTACTGTAGCGCCCCCTGTGGCTGAATTACATCATGTTTCACACTGTGCAGTTATAGTCCATCAAATTCAAAATGATTATCTCAATAACTGTAACAGGTATCAAAAAGGAAAGTAATCACCCCCATTAGACATGTGTGCTTAACATGTGAAAACTGGAACCATGTGTCCATCTGCAAATAATGTATGAGTGAGTAGAAACAATTCAAAAACCTGCAGAATAATAACAAGTCTGATTATTATTATTATTGATCATCAAAGCTAACTACAGTGTGATTGTACTAGCATCCTGTTGCAATACTTGCAATCAGTGAGATCCAAACAGTCACAAACAAACACATGTGAATGAATGTAACATCATGAGAAGGGACAGGAACAGAAGAAGGGGATGTTGCCTTTTGCGTTCAAGAGTATTTGCTGTTCAAAGTAAGAGGTGACCTCTGTGTGGATGAATTAGAGATTCTATGGATTCAAGTCCTCCAACCAACACTCACTGGACGTGTGTTCAGTCAAACACAGTATACCAGGATAAAATATGTGATAACTTTGACCTAGCCTCGGAAAAAAGGGGAGATTTAGGGCGGTTTCACACCCGCCTTGATTAGTTCAGTTGAAATAATCATGCACAAATGAGACAAAAAGAAACCGTATTAATCACAAAGGTCCTACCTAGGGTGAAACGCACCCCAAACTGTGCTGCTAAGCAAATAGCGTCTTGGTGTACCTTTGTGATTTGCACATATGTAAATTAGGGAATATTCATACAATTGGCACAAAAGTGTCCCCTTTCTTTACAAATGAGCCTCATCACAAAAACAGACCAATTCACAAAGACCAGTGTGGCCATGCAGGTAGAGTGAAATTATTTTTCTCTCTCTCTCTTTAAATCCTGAAGCTTGTGAGGTTTGAATGATATGGAATTGATATTGAATGATAGGGGCTAGGATATAGGATGGTAGGGTTATCTTGAATTTACAGCTAATTAAAAATAAAAATGTCCTGACAGCTCTGATGGTTCTCAGGATTCATTCATTCAATTTATTTATTTATTTGTTTATTACATACAATTCTACATAAATTCTATAAATGTATGAATCAGCTGACCTGTGTAGATGTGTAGCAAAACACAGAACATTAATTACTGTCAGATCCTGACCAATCTAGTGTTAATGAAGTGTGCATAAATGTACAAAAAGCCTCTTTCTCAGTTTGGAGACACACTTACTGTTTCAGCTGCTGTGTAATGCTGCAGCCAGCTGTGGACAACAAGCAGAACATCAGCACTGATGTTTCTATGAATCTATTCAGTGTCTCCTGAATAACATTACTATAAGATTAAGACATTAATCTAACACATTTCAGACCTGCATGAGCTGTAGCCTGTTTTGATGGACATTTCAGTAGATAACGTTATAGACGTCAAACACTACAGAATTGAAAGAAACAAAATACATGAATGTTGGTTTTTGATTGTGGAGCTCTGTGTTTGTGCATCTCTGCTTATGAAAGACACACAATTTGTGCCTTTTTGCTCTCTGCAGTTTTCATTATGGGCCAATCTGTGTTCTGAAAGATGGAGAAAAGCCTGAGGGATATTTCGTAAAAGTGTGGTGTGCTTTTATTTTGAAAGTTATATTGACAGGATGAGAATTTTCTGCAGGGCGAGACATGCCTGCCTTGCTCACACCTGTGTTGTCAAAATCATGCAAGTTTTGGGCCCATTCACTTGAATTTCATTTAGCAAATTGAAAACTCTTGATGAAAAGTAATGACTTATAACCCCGGTCAAACTGTGATTGACATGTGTACTGTCAGGTGTGTAGAGACAATAAGTAGCTGCAGCTGGACACAGAAAAATACTCATATATTTAAATGGAAAGTGTAGGTGAACCCACCTTTTTGATTATTTACTGCTTCCACATAATTTTAGGTATAAACTACATTTGAGCTTCAAATGAATTACAAGACTTAACTTACAAATCTTGAATTTACATGTTTTCCATCTTTTACTGTTTTTGAGATATTAGAGTGTGGGTTTTAAAGTCTTTTCTTGCTCCTCCTGTGATTTTATTATAAGTTTGTATTGTGGAATGTTTCACAGCACTGAAGGAGTGACATCACCAGGAGTAGTTGGAGAACCGGATTTTAGAGTACACGTCTTGTGAAATCTCCTCATAAATCCCATTACTTTGGCCAAATCTTACATTAAAAATCTGATTTTTTTGTAGGAAATTTCATGGCAAATCCATTCATACAGATTTGAAATTGCTTTACATCGTAAGGGTGATGTGCCACTGTAATTGTCAGGGCTTATAAATTCCAAACCATTCAAATTATTACAAAGTTTTTAACAACTTTTTTCAGCACAGTGTCATAAGTCATGTATTGAAGTTTGAGGCTGACACCATTCAGTGTTTCCCCATATAATAGTACAAGCCTGGCGGGCCGCCAGGCCAACGAAAACCCCTGCCAGGCCAAAAATATTTTTAAATGTCAAAAATAACGCCAAATATGCATTCATTGTTAAATCAATAGTGTTTAGGAGCCGCTGTGCAGTGCTGTCTCGAAATGTTACTGAACACCTGTGTCGGTGCCATGGAAACTGCAGGTAGTGTAACTCCTTTTAAGGAATAGAGCAGAGCGGAAGCGAGTGAATGGTTAAGCAAGAGAGAGAGCGTCTGAAATAATGGTAAATGCGAACGGAGCAGGAGGAAAAGGTTAGCAGCAATAAGTTATCAGGCTGGCGGTAAATGTGCAGTACAGACTACAGTGTGTCAGTTAATAAATGCTGCAGCTTCTCAACAACATGAAAAGTCACATCTGTTATTTCCCCAACTGATTGAAGAGTGAAGGGGTTAGCTCCAATGTGCAACAATGGGTTAGCCTAGCCTGACGATGCTAAACATATAAATAGAAAACGTAAAAATATGTAGCACCCCCCTGCCAGGCCAAACCACTCAACCTAAGGAAAACACTGCCATTAACACCCTTGGAGGAGATAGTGTTTTTCAGGGCCAAGATTGGGGCAGAGTCTTATTTTGAAAAGCTAATTACAGACTTCCTGTTGGATTTAGGTCTGGGGTGTCAGCATATGATTTTTAGGTCTTGATGAGATGAATAATTGAGTTTTAGTTTGATCTCTCTACCATATTCCAACGGGCCGTGACGGCCATATTAGTTACATAGATGGCATTTACATTTTATCAAATTTAGGGTTTAAGTGGCATAATAATACATAGGCGTGGGCGATATAGGTGTTTGCCTAGGGCGCCACATTGTCTGGGGGGCACTGAAAAATAAAATAAAATAAATAAAAATTCTCCAGTGGGCGCCCCATCCTAATTTTTTTCAGATATAATAAATGAACAAATACAGAAAAAAGATAGGAAGAGATAAAGCAAGCAAACAAGAAAGAAAGAAATACACTTTGTGCCCTGCCCTGCACTGGTACTGTGCGCAGTGACAGTGGGGAATAGGTCACCGTATCCCCGACAGCCCAAGTCTGTGTCAAGTTCTGGTCAAGATAGGCAGATATTTACATTTTACCTGCATGTCATAATGGTGAAAAGCCTTCAGGTGCACAAGAGAAGAAACGAAGAAAAGAGGAGGAGGAAAACAAAGTCTGATATAGAGGTATGTTGTCTTCTGTTATCTTTAAAATGCTGTTCTGTGTGTAAGGTTGTTAGACGTTTCATTTGTAGCAGCTAGCTAGCTAAGTAGCCATAAAGCTAATGCTACATAATAATGCTACGATAGCTGTCGGGGGTCAGATAACATAACAGATTGAAGGATATGAGACTGGATGGCAGGCCAATAGCTAGCTATCTGGATAACTGCTGCTTCTTGTGCTAAAATTTCACTGACACTGGGTTACAGGGTTGCAAATTGGCAGCAATAAGGCTAAAGAAAAAAATGATGCTGTGTGGCAGAAAAACTGCTGTTTTACTATAATGAGTTCTATGACATTTTATGATTTAACTGTTACCAGCATTATGTGTGTCACTATTTAGTTGTGTTGTAACTTATCTCATTGGTGCAAGCATTTAAGTTAAGTTAAATGAAGTTTATGTACAGTGCTACTTTATATGCAGTAGAACAGTATGGATGTTCTGTATGTTTGTTTTTTGTTTGTTTTCAACTGCCAGTAAAGCAAAATCCAGTGCCACCACATCCAGCACTCCAGTTACCTTCACGGAAACAGATTTTAAGGATATGTGGACTTGGAAGATTTTAGTTCTACGCTCTAGCCTTCTATGATTTCTTTTTTGCAAATTTTGCTTCTATGAGACCCATAATTTTAAAGTGAACCAAATACTTAAAGTATTAGTATTTAAAGTATTAACAAATTCTGTTGAGCATAGCACATTTTCATTACATGTTGTTGAAGCAAAAATATTTGCTGTCAAGCCCTTCTGGTCGGGCAACTAGTGGTGTGAAAATGTCCTTTGTAAAGAGGAAATATTTTGATTTACATATTAGAACTATGTAAGAGGTTCCACTGTCATTTCTAGAGCAGAAATCTGAACAACAGCACAAAGTTCTTGTTTGAAGAATTTTTCTTACTGGTATTTAAGGTAATTTACAATTCCTACTTATTGTTTTCAAAAGTTATGTTGTGCAGCTTCAATAGTACTTTTGTTTACAGATTTGTTAATAATAGTGTAAATTGTAGTAAAACTGTAACACTTGCTAAGCCAAGAATCTCAGGTCCAGTGTCTTTGATGTTGGCAAAAGGGCAGGTAGTTGGTAATATTTAATAATTCATTCATTCTTTGATATGTTCCTTTGTTTAATAAATAATTTTAATAGATAAAAATAAAAATGTACTTTTTGTCTTGAAACCATTGTGGTCCCTGATGTTTGTTGTCCCCAGTATCGGTGGGGTAATGTGGTTGGGGGAGGGGAGGCACCAAATCCCAATCTTGCCTAGGGCACCAAAATGGCTAGGGCCAGCCCTGCTGCATTGTCTAGTCTAAATGACTACTGCCCTGTGGCTCTCTAAGTGCTTTGAAAAACTGGTTCTCAAGCATACAAAACCAACAGATCCACAGAGGATGCCATCTCCACTGTCCTCCACTCAGTCTTCACATACCTCGAAAATAACAACACTTACATCAGAATGCTGTTTGTTGATTTCATTTCAGCATTTAATACAATCTCCTCCATGAAACTGATGAAAATTTTGCACTCTGGGCTTAAGTTCCACACTCTGCAACTGGATATTGGACTTCCTCACAAACAGACCCCAGACAGACAGATTGGTGTTCACACCTCACCCACTCTAGTGCTCAACAGTCTTCCTGCTTTCATACAGTGCAGATGCTTTTTCTGCTTGCTCTTACCTCTGCTTACATTTTTCTGCTGATATTCTTGTTTTCTTCTGTGATAAAATATGAGCAACAGCTCCTGGATACTGATAAATCACTGGGACTAACACAACAAATGTCAGTTATGAGAGAAACAATACTAACAAATACTCACAATGTCTTTACAGGTTTTTACCTCACGTTCATGAAAGTGATACAATATTATTTGTTGCGTCCAGATTAATCAGGATGAATGATTTAATTAAATAATATCCAGATTTAATCTAATATTCAGAGAAATAATCCTGAAGCATCAGTGTCAGACTCAGGTCCACTGAGGTATTTATCACAGTGCTGCAGCACCACCTGCAGGTCACACTTGATATGTGCATGTTGCCTCTAAATTCATCTCACTGAATCACACCTGCATGAATTCCACTTAGTTTATCAATAATGAGTCTCTATAAACACATGAAGAAGTTTTCAGCTCAGTGAAATATGTGATAAATGAATCAGATGATATGTGACACACACTTTGTCTCCTGTGTACAGATTTATACACTCTGAACATCACTGGGTTAAAGTTTGATCCAGTTTGGATCAATATAGCAGCAACAACATCAGGTTCACTTTATCAATCTGTTACTGTGAGCCAGTGTTACACACAACAAGCTTTAACTAGAAAGTTATTAACTGTCAATAACAAACTGTGACATGTTTAAACAGAGAAGATTATAACAAGCTTTAGTTTGTGTCAATAATAAAAATAACACAACAACATTAACTCAGTATTGTGTTAATGTGAATAAACTGAGGAGAGAAATCTTTACCTGCAGCTTTCAGTCACTCTGCTGGTCTTCTTCTTCTGCAGCAGCAAAGTGGAGACAAACATGAGTCAGTCAGTGACTCTTTTTTATAAATGTTCCTCCCACTTTAACATCAGTGTGTTTCAGTTTCAGCAACCATGTGACTTATGAGAAATCACCACCCTCTTTCAAACCATCACTGTGACTTTCACTTTCAGTGTGTGTGTGTGTGTTGCTGTCTTTGTGAGGACAGTTTGTCCACTCTATCAAAGAGCTGTTTGAGGGTTCAGACTTGGTATTAAGGATCACGTTGTTGACAGTGGTGGAAAGTAACTGAGTATTGTACTGTACTACTGTACAAGTGGTGTTTTATTTTGGTGTTTCCTGTTCCCTAGGAACAGTAGGTTGATCATTGTTTGACAGACACCTGTGCTGATTAGTGAGGCTGAGTCTATATAGGCTGGTCCTCTTTTTTCAGCTCTCTCTCTCTCTCTCTCCGTCCAGCTGCAGCTGCACCTTTTGGGTGCTAGGTATCCAGCCTTCCTTTATTCATTTAGTCATGTTTCATTAAAATTCTGTAATAAATTCACATGTAGCACATCATTACTTGTGTGGTCTCCATTATTATGTTCAGTGTTTGAGCCAGCTTTAACAGTGGGACAGTACACTTTTTTTTTCTAGAAAAAATTAATGGTCATACCTTTAAAAATCACTGTGGGAGGGTTTTTTATTTTTCATATCATATCATATTATTTTACATCCTCCCCTGGATTCTGGGAGTGCAGTGCTCTAGTGGGATGATATGGCACTATGAGTTCTTTCAGATATAATCTCCTGACCATTAAGGGCTTTGTAAGTAAGAAGAAGGATTTTAAATTCCATTCTTTATTTTAATGGAAGCCAATGCAGTGAAGCTAAGATGGGGGAAATATGATCTCTTTTTCTAGTTTTAGTCAGAAAACAAACAGCTGCATTCTGGACCAGCTGCAGAGTCTTTATAGATAATGAGTTGCAATAATCCAGCCTAGAAGTAACAAATGTGTATTTCTTCTGCATCTTGTTGTGAAAGGATGTGTCTGATTCCTTATGGTAGTGCTGGAGGCCAGGGTAATGCCATCTAGATTAGATAAATCATTAGATAATGTGTTTCTAAGGTGTTTAGGACCAAACACAATAACTTCAGTTTTATCTGAGTTTAGCAGTAAATTGCAGGTCATCCAGGTCTTTATGTCTTTAAGGCTGCTTGGAGTCTAGATAACTGATTGGGTTCATCTGGCTTCATTGATAAATATATTTGGGTATCATCTGCATAACAATGGAAATTTATGGAGTGTTTCTGAATAATATTCCCTAAAGGAAGCAGATATAAAGTGAATAGTAAAGGTCCCAGAACAGAACCTTGTGGAACTCTGTGTCTAACTTTTGCTTTTATGGAGGATTCATCATTAACATGAACAAACTGAAATCGATCTGATAAATAGGATTTAAACCAGCATAATGCAGAACCTTTAATGCCAGTGAAATGTTCCAGTCTCTGCAACAGGATTTGATGATAGATTTTTCTAGTTTGGTGGAATGTCAAATTCTTTCAGACTTACGTGATATTTGCTTTAATTTGTGGGTTTCTGCGTTATACCAAGGAGCTGACCTCTTATGTTTTATTATCTTCCTTTTTAAAGGGGCAATGGAGTCGAGCATTAGTCGCAGTCAGCCTGCAGCACTATCAACAAAATTATCAATTTGGGAGGGACTAAAATGATCATAGGAGTCCTCTGAGGTATTGAGATATGGAAGTGAATTCAGCACTGATGGAATTGCTTCCTTAAATTTAGCTACAGCACTATCAGTAAGACATCTAGTGAAGACATTTTTGTCTAATGGTGTGTAATCTACCAATAAAAATTCAAAAGTTATCAAATGGTGGTCTGATAAAATGGGATTTTGTGGAAAAACTGTTAAATGTTCAATTTCTATGCTGTAAGTCAGCACAAGATCAAGGGTGTGATTATGACAATGAGTGGGATTATTTATACCAGGGGCCCCCAAACTTTTTCCTGTGACGGCCACATAACTTTTCCCTTGTCTGATGGGGGGCCGGGGTCAGTTTGAAACAGAAAAAGTGTGACAATCACAGGTGTGCCTAAATGTAAAAAAAATATTGTTTTCCAGAAAGCTACACATAACCAAATAACCCTCTCTGGGTTCTTCACAGAAAAAAGTCCATCGAACATTAACTTTCTGTTGTGCCATGCATCTTAACAGGTGAAAGTTCAGCTTAGTTATCAGAGCAGAATCTCTTATTTAAATGACTCATATGAGCAGTCTCTCAAAGTTCTTGTGTTCCTTCCTTATAATCCTTTTGTAGGTTCCAGTAGGCTTGTAGACACTCTCTCATCAACTTCCCTGTGAAAACCACAAAGCAAGCAGGCTGAGAAACTGAACTAAGTGATACAGCACCTACACAGCACAACCAGTATCACTACCAGTATGGTTGTGGAGATGGATTTTATCCCAGTAGATTTTATTATTATTATTATTATTATTATTATTATTATTATTATTATTATTATTATTATTATTATTATTATATTTGTTTATACTCAGAATGACTCATTCAAGTCAGAAAAGTGAGCTTACATTTGTATGTTCATCAGTGTGAACTGTGGGCCTGCATCTGGCTGGTGAGAAGTTGAATGTCAGGTTCCATTGTAGTCACAGCCAGTCTCAAACACTGATGCAGATGTTCATCTGTCAATCTTGAGCTCATCGGAGTTTTCAGCAGTTTCATGTGTGAAAAGGTGTTTTTTGATGTTAGGGTATGTGTTGTTTGGGAGAGCGACATAGAAGTCAGTGAGACTGTTGGGCTTGAATGCATCTTTCAGAACATCACAGTTCTGTAACTCTGCCAACTCAAACTGATAACAAGGCTGGGCTTCATCAATGTCTGCAACAAAGGGGTTCTGGAAAAGACGGATTTCTTTTGCGTTAACATGTAGTTCACAGAATTGCACACCGAACTCCGTCTTCAGCATTTCCAGTACTTCCACACACTTTTCAGCTGGAAACGAGACCGCTGGGTTCTCGGAGGTTTTGGGTAGCAGGGAGATGGATAAAGTTGTGCTTTTTCACTTGTTCCAAAAGAAATGCTAGTTTCACCTCAAATGCTTTTATGTGGATATACATGTCGCAAATGAGTTTCCCTGGCTTTGTAGCTGCAAGTTAAAGCTATTCAGCATTTCTGTCATGTCTGTTAAAAATGTGAGGTGCCATTTCCATTCTGGTTTTCCAGGTTGGGTGAAAGATATAAAGAACAAGGCTTTTGAAAGAGTTATAATTAAATTTAGGTCTAAGTTGAAAATGGCTGCAACTCCACCTTCTCAGCCAGTATCTTGAGGAATGTGAGTATTAATATGACTGGGAGAGTGGATTCCTTAAGGCTGACATATTCATGAGACCTCATGACTTCACCTCATGACATAGCCAGGTTTCAGTAAGACAATAACTCATTATGATGATCTGAGATTAAATTGTTTACCAATATAGCTTTATATGATAGTGATCTAATGTTTAAGAGACCGTATATAATTTATTTTGTTGAACAGTTTCTGACATGGTGTTAATTTGTTTTATATTATTATGAATGACTCGTTGACTTTTGTTTATTTTAGATTTAATTGATTTAAATGGTCGGGGGACAGACACAGTCTCTATGTGGTTTAGGGCGGGTAACTGATCTAATGGAAGCACAGAGAAGTGTGTAAGACTACAACTCTGCCTCCTGGTCTCGACTCTGGGTTGTCATGGTTTAGGTTTTCTTATGGATTCAGCCATATTTTTCGATATGAGAGCTGCTCCATCCAAAGTGGGATGTATGCCGTCTCTCCTAATCAGACCAGGTTTTCCCCAGAAAGTCTGCCAATTATCAATGAAGCCCACGTTGTTTGCTGGACACCACCTCGACAGCCAGCGGTTAAACTGTGACATGCGGCTATACATGTCATCACTGGTCAGATTGGGCAGGGGTCCAGAGAAAACTACGGAGTCCGACATTGTCTTTGCAAACGTACACACCGACTCCACATTAATTTTTGTGACCTCCGATTGGCGTAACCGGAAATCATTACCGCCGACATGGATAACAATATTACCAAATCTACGTTTATTCTTAGTCAGCAGTTTAAAATTTGATTCGATGTCGCCCGCTCTGGCCCCAGGAATAGACTGGACTGTGGCTGCTAGTGTCGCTAAGTTCATGTTTCTGACTATGGAGCTGCGGGCTTCTGTTTAGGGAAATGCTTATTTTGGACAGTCACCCAGCCAGAACCCTGGCTTCCCGGCTGCTCGGGAACTACCGGGGGAGTAGGGGCTACGCTAGGTTGGTCCGCACCAACTACTGGGGGCTGGCTAACTACATTAGCTACTGATTGTTTGTTTGTTTCCACGGTGCAGAGCCGTGCTTCCAATTCACTAAGCCTCGCCTCCAGCACTGCAAATAAACTACACTTATTACATTTTCCATTATCATTAAAGGAGGCAGAGGAGTAACTAAACATGAGACACACCGAGCAAGAGAGAGCAAGAGAGTGAGAGGGAGAGAGAGAAGCCACCATTAAGTTTAGCTGTTAATGCTAGCTGTAGAGCTAAAATAACTAACCACTGTGCAATTAGCAAGAAAAGTCGCTAAAAGAAAAACACACTGAGAGTGCTTGTGTAAAACTAGCTTAAGTTAAAAAATACAGCGGCTGTTAATCCACAATAATATAGTGAAAACAACTGGGTTGAGAACAGCAACAACGCTATCAGAACACAGTCAGCAACCGGAAATGACAGAATACACTTACCGTAGCGCATCAGCACCTCACAAGTGGACAGCTGGACTGAAGGACAGCACAGAAGCACTAATTATGGCAGCACAAGAACAGTGGTTTAGAATGACCAGGCCAAGATCCTGCTGGACTTCCAGATCCAGACTGACAAACTGGTGATGGCTAACCAACCAGACATTGTATTGATTGACAAACAACAGAAGAAGACAGTAGTGATAGACATAGCAATCCCAAGAGACAGCAACATCAAGAAGAAGGTACAAAAAAAGCTGCTGTTGTGCATAAGCCTGAACCTCCTCAGTAAGATCATCTCAGTGGCTATGGATACCAGTTCCAAAGTGGAACAACCATCAGTCACCTCCTCTACATGCATGACATCAAGTTGTATGCCAGGAATGAGCAAGACATCGACTCACTGATCCACATCATAAGGATCTACAGCAAGGACATCGGCATGTCATTTTGACTAGATAAATGTGGTCGGATGGTATCAAAGAGAGGGAAGATGACCAGAACTGAGTTGGTGGAACTACCAGAAAGCAGCATTACAGATGTTCAGGACAGCTACAAATTGCTGACAGGCAATGAGAACCATTAGGTGTCAAGCTCCACAGTAGTCAGTCCACAGCTGAAGGTGCTGTGAGTCGAGAAAGCACAAAAACTCTGTAAAGAAGCTAAGTTAGTAACATGCATTACTGGTACATGAATGCATACAGATGGAGCGGAAGAGGAGTTAGGAAATAACACTTCAAAAATGAATGGTAATGATGTATGATGTAAGAACACTTGATTTGTGTGCTTAATGCTTTCAAAGAACATCACTTGTTATTATCTTTTTGGTTAAGTTTTAGTTCTCAGAACTGATATCAGAGATCCATCAGATGGGCTTATGCAGTTGGTTTCAGTTTGGAAAAACTGCTGTAGGTTTATATTCTGATCATTAATTTGAGTTATTTACACTTTGTTTCAGACAAATGGGAACAAACTTCATCACTTTACTCACTGAATTAATCTCAAACTAATCCATAATTTAATTTAAACAATGGAGAGTAAAATGTTAAGCTGCAGCTCACAGTTGCAAACAAAAACTCTGAAAAACAAAACGGTTCCCTTATTCACCAAGATGTATCTGGGTTTTTACACAAATTCTATAGATAATTCTCTGTTTGTGTTTCAGTGTGAAACTCTTGGAATCAGAAGAGGAACCTCAAAGACCTTCTACCAATTGTCTTCAGTGACATCATGGGTCTGGAGGATGGGACAGACTGTGGTGCTTAAGACATCAAACTGGCCTTGATGGGACGTGTGAGGGAGGGTCGCAAGGTACAACTGTCACATTATTCAATAAGACATTCCTACTGTTGTGATCAGACTGTTGTGGGTCTGACCCAGATTCACGTTTTCATTCAGCAGCTTCACCTTGGCACCGTCACGTCATCACCTTCCTGTGGAATTTGTCTCTGGCATCAGAAAAGACTATGCTCCTCAGATGCTGCTGCATTAACTTCAGTGTGAAAAAGTTCTGATGTATAAAATGGCTACAAGTCTGGTTTCTCACTGAAGTATCCTGAGGTTACTGTGCCCAACCTACAAATCCACACCTCCCTCTTTAGGAGCAGCTGCTCTTTCAGCGTCAGGGTTAGCCATCCCCCACTTTCTCACAACAGCCTTCTTACTAGTTATTAAGTAAGGGATAATGCCTGACTAGGTGTCCATTATGAGGAATTAATGGACAACGGGGAGGCCAAGTTCTGGAGAACGGTTGCTTCTGTGGAGTCCATTAATTCCTGATTATGGACACCTTGAAGGGCATTATACTGCTTATAACATTGTCACTTGCCAAAGAAAAAAAGACCATTGATTTATATTTTAAGAGTTTTGCAATCAAAATCTTAAGTTTTTCATAATCCATAACTCAGCTTCCCTGGTAACACCCGGGGGTTTGACTAATATCTGGAACAACCAGTACCATCCCATAAGGTACCATCCCTATGCAATGGAAATATTGATCACAACTCCAGTAAACAGGGCCAACCTTAGATGTGACTTGGCAACAGGAGATATCTCTAGTTTGCTCAGCTCATAGAAGCCTTTGGCTCAGCTATAAGCCAGAAAGCTAACATTATACTAACATTCAAAATCATGAGGCACTCATTACACTTAGTGTTAATAATAAGGTATTCCAATTTTTTTTCATGTAATTTATCTCTAATATCTATTCGATTTAATTCTCTCTGTGTTAAATCCTTGTGCTGTTTCCCCCTTTGCTTTTCAATTTATCTTTCTTCAGCTGCATCCAAGTCATCAGAGTTGTCATATTCTTCAAACAATTTGAAAGAAATGGTGAAGTCACTCATTGTAGCAATTAGATGTTAGCTTATTAACGTGTTGAAGTAAGTTGTAAACAGAGGCTTTTACTGCATTCCTCTTGCTATGGTTACTCATTTTAGCCAGCACATGAATTTAGAACAGTGAAAAGACAGTTTCCCTGGAAATACTTAGCAGGTGTCCATAATCAGGAATTAATGGACACCCTGCAGCCAATCAGAACTCAGACCATGGTATAACAAAATTGAAAGCAAATATCTGCAGTTTCTCATCAAACTCTCTTCACAGAAATTACAAAACCAAACAGGTCGTTTTAAGGCAGCTTATATCCTGTATTTGTTGGAACACGTTACATTTCAGCATCAAATGATCCAAAGTCTGTCACATGTGTGACGTCTGAGTGACTGCTGAGTTCTCACTTCTTCAGTGTGATAAACAAAGAAATGTCTGAGAGTTGGAGGCTTTTTGGTCACCTGTCTGTCTCCAATGTTTCATGATCTGAAAGCTCAGTATTAATCTCTGTTTCATATTTGTCTGTTTTATAGTTGGTCAATTGTCCTTGATATAATGTGTTATTCATTTGGGTTCTACATTGTTTTCTAGTTCAACTCTGTATCTGCACTGTGATTCAGAGAGTGATTCAGGATACAACCCCTCCCCCTCTCCAGATCATTAAGTCCACGTTCTGGTTTGCATCCTCTCTGCTAACGCAGCAGAAATTAAAGAGTCAGTTTTACAGAAAATAAGGGGAGTCAGAGAGGCAGCCAGGGACCTGGGTGAGAACAGAGTTTACTGAAATTGTGTGATTCCACTGATCCTGTTTTATTCAGGTTAACTTGCTCTGAAATCCTAGACTCCAACATTAAAACATATTGTTTAGCACCAACTTTCAACTTTAACTGTATTTTCCTGGTGGGGAAATTAGTTTGCGGCCAGTAAATACAGAACACAGAGACAAAGGAACGAAAAATACATGAAACATGTATGACAAACCTAGAGTATACTATCAGAACACAGTTACATGGGAAACTTATCATAGAAGAGTCGTCATAAATATTTAAGGTTGATCTCCTGGAAGATAAAAGAATTAGAGACCAAGCAGACACCTGCTGCAGGTCCGTGTTTCTTCATATTATTACAAGTTCAAGACTCATCTCTTAATAAGGTGTTTGATATAGTCCATAATACAAAGGTCAGGACTAAATACCCTACATACTGATGTTTACATGTCTATTTTTGGTGGCAGGCCTTTAGAATAACTATATTTAAATAGCCAGTCTTCTTGCTGATGGTCTAGTTTGCTTCAGTAGGTCATATAGAGGCAGCAGAGGCATCATAAGACTGTAGTTCCTTGTATTAACTTTAAGTCCATAAATGCCATTATGAACACAATTTTAAAAAATAAAACATTTTATTGTGAACAGAAGTTAACGCTGAGACATTTTTTATAGTTTGTAGAAAATGTCTTTTTCTACAAACAGATTGTTCAGCTGTTACTTTAAGTTGTTATTTTAATCTCACAAAAAAGATGTACACATAATAATAAAAATAATAATACATTTTATTTGGAGGCGCCTTTCATGACACTCAAGGTCACCTTACAAGACATAAAATCAACAAGAGCATCAAATAAATAAAAATAAATAAATAAAAGAAAGAAAACACACGTCAGTATATACAAAAAGAAGAAAGAGAGCAAACAGGTGAGATGCGTGAAGTCCGATTATAGTGAGTAAGCAAGTTTGAACAGGTGAGTTTTGAGGTGTGTTTTAAATGAGGTGATAGAGTCTGACTGTCTTATGTGTGGGGGGAGAGAGTTCCAGAGCCTGGGTGCTGAGCAGCTGAAGGCTCGGGCACCCATGGTACTGAGGCGAGATGTGGGAGTGGATAGGAGTCCAGTAGAGGATGAACGGAGGGTGCGAGAGGGAGTGTATTCCTGGAGGAGGTCACGGAGGTAGGTTGGAGCTGAGTTATGAAGAGCTTTATAGGTGAGTAGGAGGTTTTTGTATTGGATGCGTTGTTGAACGGGGAGCCAGTGAAGGTGGATGAGGACAGGGGTGATGTGGTCAGATGATTTAGTGCGGGTGATGATCCGGGCAGCCGAGTTTTGAATCATTTGCAGTTTGTTAATGAGTTTGTTAGGAAGTCCAGTGAGAAGTGCGTTGCAGTAATCAATGCGGGATGTGACAAAAGAATGAACCAGGATTTCAGTGCTGGATTGAGAAAGTGATGGGCGGAGTCTGGAGATGTTGCGGAGGTGGAAAAATGCAGTCCGGGTATATATATATATATATATATATATATATATATATATATATATATATATATATATATATATATATATATATATATATATATATATATATATATATATATATATATATATTAATTGTATTAAATATATATACATATATTTAATACAATTCTAACACAATGAGCCAATCAACCCTCTGATCAGTGAATACACTGAACGTTTTATTCACAGTAACAAAACTTTATTTATATGTCATGTGGAGAAAATTCTGATGTGGAGTTTTCACACAGGATCTCATTTATGTATATATGTATGTAATGTTAACGTTAACTCTTAAAAGTAACTTAGTGTCAGTTGGTGTCCCTAATGACAGTTAATATATCATCTCACAAAAATCTCTCTTTATTATAAGTTATACTGTACAAACTGCCAGATTTTTCTATAACCATTAAAAAAATAGTATAAAAAAGGGCTGTGTTTTTTGACACACTGCTGTTTTCAGTCTGAATGCAGCCTTGCCCTTTCCACAAGTTTATCAAGATAATTACCAGTGTGTGTTATAAACATTTATTCCAAATATGACAACATTTTGGATTGAACGAATGGTGGATGTGTATAAACCTATTGTCTCCACATAATATCTTCAATCTTATCTGACATGTCATGTAGAGAACAGCTTGGCGTCTAAAGATACTGGGAAGAATGTGTTTTCGGTAAGCAGCCTAACTTTGCAGACATAACAAAGGTGTGTGCCACATTTCATCAATGCTATGTGATTGGTAGGGAGATCTTAAGACCTGGTATTCTCTTTGTTTCCATTGTGTCACAAAACCTGAAGTCAGTCATGCAATTGTTCTTTTTACTGTTGGAGTAAAATGAGGATTCACTGAGTCGTTGGGGGAATAAAATCTATTGTGGAGCAGGGGTGGAAAATGGAACAAGAGGACAAATTCACCTCATGATAAAGAATTAGTACTAATTAAATCCCACATAGATTTGTTTCTTTCTGACAAAGGAAGATGACACTTTGTGGTGACTACTAGAAAGAGGAACTGTGTGTAAGTCCTCACCCAGTTAGATTAAATTACTTGTTAGTTGATAACAAAGCCTCCACATGGTAAACACAGACTCCTCAATTACATGTGTGCCCACAACTAATATGGTCAAAATAATACCATGAGCATCCTGATGTGTTATCAAAGCAATGTTATACTGTAATGGAATTTTTTTTTTTTTTTTTTTAAACATTTCCATCTTTTATTTCTTATCAGTATGCTCATAGTTAGGGATGCACGATATTATCGGCACAATATCGGTATCGGCCGATATAAGCTCTAAAATGAAATATCGGCGTCAGCATTTTCTGCCGATTATGAGCAGCCAATATGTTTCCATCTCCTCCTCCTCCTGACTGTGTTTCCCTCAACGGACTGTTTCTCCCTCTTGGTCCCGGTGTGTCCTTCACAGGCTCCACTTTACTCAGCTAGCCGTCAGACCCGCTGCTTCTTCCCACTTTAACTTTCAATTCAATTCAATTAAATTTTATTTATATAGCGCCAAATCACAACACAAAGTCATCTCAGGGCACTTTTACATGGAGCAGGTCTAGACCACGCTCTTTAATTTACAGTAAGAGAAACCCAACAGTTCCCCCCATGAGCAGCACTTGGCGACAGCGGAAAGGAAAAACTCCCCTTTAACGGGAAGAAACCTAAAGGGGGGGGGGGGTGTAAGAAAACAGCAACAACAACAACAATAGTAAGCAACAAGCAGCAGCAATAGCAGGAACAGGAGGAACAGCTGGCGAAGGGCAGAAGAAGGACGTCAGCACATCAGCATGGTCTATGGTTTATGGAGCTTCCTGTGGATCAGAAAGCACAAAGAACTCCGGGGAAGAAGTGAAAGTAGTAACATGCATTAATAGTAATAGAATACATAGAGATGGAAGAGAGGAGAGAGGAGCCCAGTGCATCATGGGAAGTCCCCCGGCAGTCTAGGCCTATAGCAGCATAACTAAGGGCTGATCCAAGGCGAGCCTGGTCAGACCTAACTATAAGCTTTATCAAAAAGGAAAGTTTTAAGCCTACTCTTAAACATAGAGAGGGTGTCTGCCCCTCGGACCGAATCTGGGAGATGGTTCCACAAGAGAGGAGCCTGATAGCTGAAGGCTCTGCCTCCCGTTCTACTTTTAAATTCTGTAGGAACCACCAGTAAACCTGCATACTGGGAGACCAGTGCTCTAGTGGGATTATACGGTACCAAATGTTCTTTCAGATAAGATGGTGCCTGACTGTTAAGAGCTTTGTAAGTAAGAAGAAGGATTTTAAATTCTATTCTTGATTTTGCTGGAAGCCAATGCAGTGAAGCTAAGATGGAGGAAATATGATCTCTTTTCTTAGTTTTAGTCAGAACAGGAGCAGCTGCATTCTGGACCAGCTGCAGAGTCTTTATAGACCTGTTAGGGCAGCCTGATAATATTGAATTACAATAATCAGCCTAGAAGTAACATATGCGTGGATTATTTTTCTGCATCTTGTTGTGAAAGGATGTGTCTGATTTTAGAGATATTACGTAAGTGAAAAAAGGCAGTCCTTGATATTTGTTTTATGTGGGAGTTAAAGGACATATCCTGATCAAAGATAACTCCCAGATTCCTTACGGTGGTGCTGGAGGCCAGGGTAATGCCATCTAGATTAGATAAATCATTAGATAATGTGTTTCTAAGGTGTTTAGGGCCAAACACAATAACTTCAGTTTTATCCAAGTTTAGCAGTAAATTGCAGGTCATCCAGGTCTTTATATCTTTAAGGCTGCTTGGAGTCTAGATAACTGATTGGATTCATCTGGCTTCATTGATAAATATATTTGGGTATCATCTGCATAACAATGGAAATTTATGGAGTGTTTCTGAATAATATTCCCTAAAGGAAGCATATATAAAGTGAATAATAAAGGTCCCAGAACAGAACCTTGAGGAACTCTGTGTCTAACTTTTACTTTTATGGAGGATTCATCATTAACATGAACAAACTGAAATCGATCTGATAAATAGGATTTAAACCAGCATAATGCAGAACCTTTAATGCCAGTGAAATGTTCCAGTCTCTGCAACAGAACTTGAATAACAAACCGAGGCTCAGTGCTGCACAGAGAGCCATGGCTAGCGTAAGCTGAGAGGTTAGTAGAAGCTAGCTGGCTGTGCTTCTTTCCAGTCATGCTGCTGCTAACGCTCCGCTAGCCTCTCAGCTAACATTAGCCCTGGCTCTCTGTGTGGATCCAACTGGAGGAGTCCCCAGTTTGTTATTCAGGTTAAAGTGGGAAGAGGCAGCAGGTCTGATGGACAGCTGAGTGAAGTGGAGCCCGTGCAGGAAACACCAGTCCTTTGAGGAGCTGCTGTGTTCAGCTGCAAGATAGGAAACACTTCGGCTGACCACTCTGTTTAGAAAAAAATCTTCTTCTGTTTGGTTTATAATGGCAGTTGACAACCACCGTTTTAGGTACATTACCGCCAACTTCTGCTCCGGGGTGAGGACCAGAGATTAAATCCTACACATTAATACTGTCAAATAAACTCAATGAAAACTCTACTGCTCCAGTTCATTAACGTTTTAATGCTGAGATCCTTAACTCCAATCTTCCTGAATGCTTCCTTCATATATTGTCTTTCTTGAGCATACTTAGCATAATAGCATGCACAATAGTCTCCTCAGCCAGCTGGAAAAAATATGTGCATATATCGGTATCGACATTGGCAATCGGCTACAAGGAGTTGGAAATATTAGCATATCAGATATCGGCAAAAAATCCAATATCGTGCATCACTACTCATAGTAAGAGCAAAACATACAAAATCATTTCAATACTTCTATAACACGAGAGACCATTAAAAAATAGTATAAAGGCAGTTGATGTGTTTGGTGGATTAAACTTATTTGCTTACTTGTTGGTACATTTTAAAAATTGAATGACGTAACGTGATTCAATCTGAGAGAACATGTGAATTTCAGTATTCAAACCCATATGCACCCAGATTTCCTTATTCATATCTGACATGTTGTTTAGAATAGCCTGGCTTGTAAAATGTAAGTTGGTAATTAATTTTATAGTTGGCCAAACATTTTACTTTTCAAGTCAAACTTAATGAACAAAGTAAAAAAAATTATTATTTCTGTATAACTTATGAGACTCTGAGTTTTATTTTTTTTTTACTTTTAATTTAAACTTTAAGATAGTAAGTGAAATACTGTATATTATATATCATGATAATAATATTTGTAGATTTGTCCTGATGTGTCCTCATTGTACACATAATTGTTTGATGGATGACTTTCTGGAACTGGCGACCACTTCACTCTGGGAGACATTTTCACTGGTTGCTCTTTGTCTTCAAATGCATTTATTTTAACTATCCTTTATACTGAAAACTTAGTTCCACTGAGATCATCATATTCAATCAGACACTCTCAACAACCTTTTTTCATTGTGCTTAGTGTCAGGAACGTGCGTGGAAGCAGGACCCAGATGCAGAGGTGTCTTGACATGTGAAAAATCCTTTATTTTAATTCCAAAAATAAAGCAAGGCAAGGCAAGGCTATGACTGTGACTATGACAAAAGCTACAAGGAACCAGAAGCAAAAATGAACCGACCAGGACAGAACAGAAAACCAGGGATTAAATACACAGACAGAACTGACGAGGGAATGGGGAACAGGTGAGGGGAACAGGTGGAGACACTTGGGGTAATTACACAGACACATGAGGAAGGGCAAGTGACCAGAGACAAGGAGGGATAATTTTTCAAAATAAAACAGGAAGTGACGAGACAACATGGAGACAGGACAAAAACCCCAACTAAAACTCACCACGGCGTGACACTTAGAATCTTTAAAGAAATTGGGAGACGTGTTTTTAAGTTTAAAGCACCGTCAGACTGGAATAATTTCCCTGACTCACTCTGATCAATTACTTATTTCTATGAATTCAAGATTTCTTTGCTTGTTTACCTTAAATCTACTTGTTATTGTATTTGATTGTATTTACCCTCATTTTTATTTATGAATAGACACATTACTTTGACATAATGTTATTTGATCTATTGATTTATTTTATTTCTCATTCATTATTTGTATAGATGCCACATGTAACAGATGTAGTGGGTGGGGCTTCGGATGGTGAGAGAGTGAAATTACAACTAGTCATACTGGTGTTACCTGTTTACTTACTAATGCTTTTGCATCATAAACTCTTTCATAAGCATCAGAAACTAAAAGATCTTCTTGTCAGTCAGTGGAATGTGTGACAACACATTGTTGTCATTCTTCCTAACCATACTGTTTCCATCAACAAGTTTCTTTTGCATCTTTTTAGGCCAGGCTGTTCTCTGGAATCACATGTCATGTCAGAATGAGGATATTATGTGAAGGCAGTCAGTCTATGAACATCCCCTGTTTCTTTAATCCAAATCATTGTTGTATTTTTCAACCACAATTGCCAGAAAAAATGTTCAGGTCGCAAAGAAAAAGCCACATAGAACTTCAGCTGAAAGTTACATGTGGCCGTTTCAAGATGAACAATAAGGAGGTACAGTTGCACTCATAAGTTTACAAACCCTGGCAGAATCTGTAAGATGTTTACCATTCATAGTGTCTCTAGTTGTGACCATAATGTTCAATTTTGGTCTCACCACTCCAAATAACTTTGTTCCAGAGGTTTTGAGGCTTGTCTAGGTGCTACTTGGCAGATTGTAAGCAGGCTGTTTTGTGGCGTTGGCTCAGTAATGCTTTTTTCTGGCAACTCGACCGTGCAGCCCATTTTTGTTCAAGTACTTCCTTGTTGTTCATCTTGAAACAGTCACGGGCAACTTTCAGCTGAAGTTCTATGTGGGTTTTTCTTTGCAACCTGAACAATTTTTCTGACAATTGTGGCTGAAATCTTAGTTGGTCTACCTGACTGTGGCTTGGTATCAACAGAACCCTTAATTTTCCACTTCTTTATCAGAGGTTGAACACTACTGATTGGCATTTTCAAATCTTTCGATATCTTTTTATATCCTTTTCCTGGTTTATAAAGTTTAACTCCCTTTTTTCAGGTCATTTGACAGTTGTTTTGCTTTCCTCATGGCTCAGTATCCAGTAAAGTCAGAGCAGCCCTGGATGAAATGTGCAGGGGTCTCTCAAGAGCTGAGAAACTCATTGACTATTTATACACAGACACTAATTCCAATCAAACAAGTCACAGGTGTGGAAACTTTCATAGCCATTTAAATCTGTGTGTGCCAACTTTTGATCAGTGCCATTTTGATGATTTCGGTTATAATTATGATGTAAAAAGGCCGAGTACAATTATGTGAAAATAAATGGCTTCACCACTACCATCAAATAAAACAATTCAGTAATTTTTTTCCCAAAATTTGGCAGATATTTCACAAATTCTACCAAGGTATGTAAACTTATGAGCACAACTGTATTTCACTATGTATCATGTCCTTCAGGCATTTTTATTTTCTGTAGTGTGGTTCTGGTTTCTACTTAATTTTGTTTGGGTCAACTCCTTTGCAGTAGGGAGGAAGTAAGAGAAAGAGCATGCAGTGCATTTATGGAACTTTGTTAGTGAACCGTTGGTCACTTTTGAAGGTGTCACTTTCATGCTAGCTTCAACTCAGCCACATGCTTCTTCAGTGTTTAGTTATTGATATTTAGCATTTTTCCTTGCCAATGCACATCTATGTAGTGTCTAATTAGTATGTTTGGTTTAAGTCTATTGACTATCATTACACAATATTTAGCTTGGAATTGCCCACGCTTTGGATCTTCATACTTACCTCCGTATAGCCAACATTACATCAATTTGTTTATTCTGCCTTCAGTTTCACTTCATCACTTTACATCATGTCACTTGTGAACTAGAGGTAAGATCTTAAGCCCGAGCCCGAGCCCGGCCCGACCCGGCCCAGCCCGCCCGCTAATTTTTTAAAATAAATATATATTTATATATTATGCATTGTATACTAAAACGATATATATATATATATATATACCATCTACGTCAGCAGGTCTGACTTCTGCAAACAGCAGCTGGTCCAGAAACATGTATGAATGGATTCATCCGTGCGCGCATTCTCCAGCGGAGGATTTTTAAAGTCTATTTGTTTCCGCCTTTGGTAACGCGTCCATATGAGCACAATATCACACACAGAAATATCTTTAACAAACTTTTCCAGCGTTATTTCATTGTGTAAATGCATTTATAATGATAATAAAAATATGTAGATTATTTTAACATTAAGAAAACTTGCGATATAAAATTTCAGGTTTGTTTCGGGCTCGGGCCTGCAAATCAAGTTAATTGATCGGGCTCGGGCCGGGTCGGGCTTTAATACCCACGGGCCTGGGTCGGGTCGGGCTGGATTTTTTAGGCCTGATCTTACCTCTACTGTGAACTACTAGCCATGATCTGCAATATGGCCTACTCATATCACTGTTTGCTTCCTCTGCATCATTTTATCATTCCCCTGTCTTCACCTAAACTGGTCTGGCTCTCATCTGCTATCTACCAACATGGCACTAACACTGAATTCATGCAAATCCTTGTGTAACTGGCATGGGGTCTGTCCATTCCATCATAGCTATAACTCTGTTCTTAAGTGGGATACCCCTAAGGTTGTAAATGCCACACACTGCATTAATCATGAAACTTTTCTGAACAGAAATGGAACGGTTCAAGTGCCTGATATCAGCCAATCAAATGTCTCGATTTCACTGATTCCTGTCATTATAAACTTTAGGCCCAAGAAATGCCTCCCTGCTCACACAAGTAGAGCTAACAGTCATAACTTGATCTATATTACCTACAATCATAAACAGTCTATGCAAGCCATCACCCCAGCTAATTTTGCTCTATTCAATGCCAGGTCTCTGTCAAACAAAACCTTTATTTTGAATGATTTGATAACATCACATAAATTAGATTTTCTGATCCTGACAGAAACATGGCTGAAGACTGGGGACTGCTGCCATTTAATTGAACTCTGCCCTCCTTAATACAGTTATTTTAACTCCCCAAGGTCTACTGGCCGGGATGGCGGCCTTGCAGTTGCCTACAGCAACCTGTTTGATTGTAAACATAGCACTATTGATAATTTTCAGCGCTTTGAGATACTTATGTTCAAAATAAATTGTCAAAACCCTATCTGCTGTATCTCAATCTACCGTCCCCCTAAACCTAATAACTGTTTTTTGGCAGAGTTTTCTGAATTTCTATCCTCCGTTGTTCTTAATCATGACAATTATTCTTGTAGGGGATTTCAATATCCATGTTGATGATACATCCAACCATTTTGCTGCTGAATTCATAAACATCACTGATTCCTTCAATCTGGTGCAGCATGTCTCTGGTTCAACACACAACCGTGGCCACACCCTTGACCTTGTTTTTACTCTTGGCCTGACTGTTAACCCTCTCTCACTGATTGATCTTGTCTCAGACCATAAATGTATCCTTTTTGACTCCTACATTCAGGCAACTGCTCCAGATCAGAAACGAACAGTATGTTCCAGCATTTTTAATAATCAGTCTGTTTCAAATTTCTCATCCATTTTCTCTGATTTATATGATAGCCATATTCAACCGTCTAACGTCTATAATTTGGTCAGAAATTTTAATAATCTGTGCTCCTTTGCACTGGATGCCATTGCATCTTTCACAACCAGGTCAGTAGCAGCTACCAAATCATCACCATGGATGAATGATGCTATCCTTAGCTGTAAGCGGAAATGCAGGAGGGCGGAGCGCAAATGGAAAAAGACAAAACTCAATGTCCATCTCCAATACATGAAAGATCTTCTACACCTACTTAATCAAAAGACCAAAGATGCAAGATCAGCTTATTTCTCAAACTTAATTACAGCTAATAAACACAATCCCAGAGCTCTGTTCAGCACAATTAATCAGCTGGTACAACCTGCTCCTGTTACTATCTCTGCCACTTCAACTGAAGACTGTGAATTGTAATCATCATTTTTTGTCAACAAGATCAAGAACATTAGATCTATCATTGTGCCGCCATCCACCATTTTTGATCCACCTAGTAGTATTACAAATTTACTAATCCATTTTGCCCCAATTACCTTGGAAAACCTTATAGAAACTATTTCTCATCTGTGCCTGTCCTCCTGCAATCTTGATATCTTAACCCCCCCCCCAAATTCTTTTTGGAGGTCCTCCCTGTCATTGGCCCTGCTGTACTCAGTATTGTTAACATGTCCCTCACCTCTGGTTGTGTCCCTGATCAGTTTAAGACAGCCAGTGTCCAGCCACTTCTAAAAAAAAAAAACCTGACCTGGATCCAGCTGTCAATTTAAACAATTTCAGACCCATCTCAAAATTACCTTTCATTACAAAAATATTGGAAAAACTTGTTGCAGAACAGCTTCTCAAAGTTGTGGAAAGTGACACTATTTTTGATAAATTTCAATCTGGTTTTCATCAAACAGCTCCAAAACTGCTCTGTTACGAGTCACGAATGACGTCCTCATGCAGGCTGACAAGGGGGACATCTCCATCTTGGTCCTACTTGACTTAAGTGCCGCATTTGACACCATTGATCACTCCATCCTCATTAATCGTCTAAATACATATGTTGGTATCTCAGGAAAAGCCCTAGAATGGTTTATATCATATCTGTCAAATAGAAGTTTTTCTGTGTCTATGGGTAACTATGTCTCCTCATCCACTCCACTGCTATATGGAGACCCCCAGGGGTCGATACTTGGCCCTATTCTCTTCTCTTTGTACATGCTGCCCTTGGGTCAGATAATCAGTCGCTTTGGTTGTATATTATATCATTGCTATGCAGACGACACTCAGCTATACTTTTCTATAAGGCCAGATGATTTTAGCAACCTAAATACTCTCCACAGCTGTTTAGCTGTGATAAAAGACTGGATGTCTGTCAACTTCCTTCAGTTAAATTCCGACAAAACTGATCTTCTCATTTTTGGCCCTGATAATACTGCTAACAACATCATTCAGCAAATTGGACCACTTGCCCCCTTTGTCAAAACTAAGGCCAGGAATCTAGGAGTTATATTTGATGCTAAGTTGAAATTTGAACATCATGTCAATAAAATGATTCAAACATGCTTCTTCCAACTCAGGAACATCGCAAAAATCAGACCATTACTGTCAGTATCTAACCTAGAACATGTCATCCATGCTTTCATCTTCTCCCGTCTAGATTACTGTAACTCACTTTTCACCTGCCTTAGCCAAACTGACCTGTCACGTCTCCAGCTTAAACAAAATGCAGCAGCTAGACTACTAACTGGGACTGGCCACAGATCCCACATCACTCCTGTTTTAGCCTCATTGCATTGGCTACCAGTGAAGTTCAGGATTGACTTTAAGATTCTCCTAATCACCTATAAGACTTTACATGGTTTAGTTCCTGCATATGTATCCGAACTACTGAGCCCATACTCCACCATACGGTCACTTAGGTTTTCCAAACAAAACCTGTTGGCTGTACCACATACCAAACTGAAAACCAAAGGCGACTGTGCTTTTGCTGCCCTGGCACCCAAACTCTGGAAAAATCTCCCCATTTCCATCAGATCAGATGATTCTGTTGACTGTTTCAAAAAACACCTAAAAATCTACTTTTTTAGAATGGCTTTCTCTGAACATCTCATGACCTCTGATGTGTGCTGTAGTTGATGTCTGTATGCTTGCCGTGTTCGTATGTCCGTGATGTCTGCATGTGTGTTCTTGAATGTGTCTTTCATGTTTTTTTTTGTGTCCTATCTCTCTATATTCCAATGTCACTGTGAAGCACTTCGTAACCTGTGTTAAAAAAGGTGCTATATAAATCAAGTTTTACTTACTTGCTGTTTTTCTGGCTATATCTTCTGCATCATTATTGTCTTTTTCTCATCATAGCAGGCATCTGCCTTTTCCACTGCATCATATATGTTGATATGATACATCGATCATCTACCTGTCTATGAACATTCATTGATTTTGAGCTTTTTGATTATCATTACTCAATATTAGCCAGAAATTAACATATTCATGCTCTTCCTCATAGCAAACATTTCAATATCTTGCATAATTTTGTTCTTGCAGTTTACTCCTTTTGCTCTCCACACACCTTGAGTCACTAGCTGTCATCATGGTACTACAACTAAGAAAGACAGTTTACTAAGTACCCCAACAAGCAAACTCATCAGTCAAATGTATCAGCATGTTCATCAGTTCATGACTGCATCACTTTCAGTGCATTTTATCATATTCTTCAGCAGAGTACACATCATTCTCCATTTGGCCAGCTCACTTAGTCTTTAGAGGTAACTACTTTAAGTGTGGTGCTCAAGAGCTGTACTTTTAGTGATATCAAAGCTTTCTCATGTAAGTGCTGCTCATAAGATATTAGCTCAGCAGCCGTATTTCTACAGAGTAGGGGGTATGATTATTCCGTGGATCAAGTCTTCAATATGCTTTTATTGAGGGAACTACGTGCTGCTAACCATTTTGCTTCGCCACTATGGGGAGCTATACTCTACAAGCTGTTTTTGTCAGTGGCAATGGTGTCTGAGTTTTCTCTTTTAGCTAATATCTGCTTATAAGATTCATTCATAAATGTTAACACCTTGTTTTGTCGACCTTAATGCGCTCTAAGGTGAATGTCATGCCGACTTTAATTCATTCAATCCAGAAATTAATGCTATTTCTGTCTTACGTTTAATTTCATATTCTACAGTCTCTAAGCAATTTAAACAAAAATACCATTCATATATGAAATTATTACTCCTTTCCTGTCCTACATTTCATGTTGTAGGAATTTGTGCACTCAAATATCTTTATGATGTTATGGGGAATTATGAATTATTATTGTGCACAACTCCAACATGAAGCTGGAGCTGGAGTCTGGATCTGGTGGTGATGAGTTAGTCGGCCGGTCTGTACTTGAAAAGTTCCCATTGGAAGAGAGCTCCTGGTTTATGCTCTCATGCTCTCCTAGGCTTGACCCTCAATTCATGACTCTAGATTCAAGAGATGCTCTGAGTCACATCTTCAGACCAGCAAACTGCAAGCTTTCCACCAGCGCGGCGGAAAGCAAGAAGAACCAGTAAGCAACATCAAGCAGCCCAAAAGAGCTGCCTGAAAGCAGCAAAACAGCAAGGGCCAAACACCCAATGCTAATGCAAAAATGCCATGCACAATGCAATGCAATGCCCACCAGAGTCTCAGATAAGACACTGTTTTAAAGTTTCAGTCTGCCCACCCAGAAGGTGCCTCCTGGCCAATCCCAGGGGTTGCATAGTTCTGGGGGAGCAAAGTCAGTCCCCCCCTGTCCAAGGACAGGTGGGTGCAGTTCCTAAATAAGGATACTCAATTAGACAAAGAATTTACAATTTGGCAATTGCATGATTCCTAATTTTGTACTTTGGATAGTAGCTTTAGCATTCTGGCAGTGAAACAAGCAGAATGGTACTAATAAATAATAGGGTTATCATGTATGATGGGGTTATGTTAATGGTACATGTCCTGGCTTAAATGCAATGTAATACAAGTCAAACTAGGTTGTTATGTTGTAACAAATGTAGTTAAATTGTTAACTTAGGTTTCGGAGCAGAACCACGCCTCAACCACACCTCTAATCATCTGCCAAGCCTACTAATACCAGGTCAACCCATCCTACCCGGTCTGTCTCAGATTTCTCAACCCTCCCTTCATCCCTCATCCTTTCATCCCTACCCTCATCCCTTCATTCCTCATCCCTACATCCCTAATCTCATCCCTTCCTATTTGATCTGGTGCATACCTCACACATGTCTAACTCTAGGTGCTGTCTGGGGGCCATTGATCAGCTCGGGCGGAAATATGCCTGAGTCTGAACCCTCACACTGAGTCTCCCTCCGTCTGGTCTCCAGTACATCCTCCCAGACGGGCCTAACAGTTGACATCTTCCTGCTACCTTCACCCACATCCATGGATCTATCCTCAACATTCAACAGCTGCTCAATTCCATTAAATCTTTAAACTACACATTGTTGTGGCGTGGTTCATGCTAGTGAACACATGGGTTTTACAGTCCTTTGTTCTCCACGATCTGACTGCAAACGGCAGGGGTCCATGCCATTGAGTGGGTGTGTGTGTGTGTGTGTGTGTGTGTGTGTGTGTGTCACTGGGGAATGGCATATTGTGCAGCATGTCTTATGCCTTATGCTAATTTACCCAGTGATCAGTTCTTGGGTTGGTCACCCAAGTTCTGAAATTTAAAATCCACTGTGGGGTTGAAGTTTGGTGCCAGTTTGTCTCTGTGTGTGACAGGCTCTTAGGTGGAGGTTTGTTCATCAATATAGTGCTCTCAATTCACAATGGGGTGTGAATTGGTCTTCCTATCTTTCTGGCTCTTGTAGCTTGAAAGATCAAAGATGGTTTGGGGTCAGTGGTCTGGTTTGGTGACCATGCATGAGATGAGGATTCCTTATCTGAGACTTTTGTTTGCAGGAGGTTGTTCAGATGGTCTGGTTCTGGCTCTCACTTTGTGGGCCAGCATTCCTTGAGTGTTGAAGAAAGAGCTGGACTGTTGTTAGAGGCTTGTGCTGTCTGCCTTCGAAACATGCAGGGACATTATCCTATGATGTTAACATATTAAAGCTCATATTGTTAGCTGTCGAGGTCAGTGCTGACTTTGTCATTACATAGTGTAGCAGTTTGAACAAACTTAACCCAGCCAAAGTCTGAGTAAGACACAATATCAAACCCCACAAAGCATACAAACTCAAATATGTCAAATATGTCTGAGAATGGTAAATGTATGTCAATTTGTGTGACCCATTCCAGGCTTTACTGGTAGCTTGGAAGACAGGAGACAAATTGAGAGCCTCTTTGTGAGAAGATGTAATCAGGTATTCCCCATCTGGTGATAATCTCCTAGGTGAGGATGCTAGAGATGGATTAAGTGGCAGTGTTCCTTAAAGAGGAAGAGCTCCACCTACTTGAGGTAATAGTCCACAAAAACAAGTAGGTATATGTTTCTGCTAGAACTCCTGGGGAAATTCAATTCAATTCAATTCAATTTTATTTATATAGCACCGTGGACACAGTGAAAGAGAACAGCAACAATTAACAAGCAGCAACAAACAGCAGCTCAGTAGATCAGCGCATCAATGGAAGACCCCCAGCAGTCTAGGCCTATAGCAGCATAACTAAGGGCTGATCCAAGGCAAGGCAGATCATATCAGCATAATGCAGAACCTTTAATGTTCCAGTCTCTGTAACAGGATTTGATGGTCAGCAGTGTCAAATGCAGCACTAAGATCTAACAAGACAAGTACAGAGACAAGTCCTTTGTCTGATGCAGTCAGGAGGTCATTTGTGACTTTAACCAGCGCTGTCTCTGTGCTATGATGCCTCTAAATCCAGACTGAAAAGCCTCAAATAAATTATTGTTATCTAGAAAGTTATCTAGAAAGTCGCATAACTGGTGACTGCTTTCTTGAGGATCTTAGACAGAGGTGCTAATTAAGGGTAAGACATCCTTAAACAGTTTAGTTGGCATCTAACAGACAATTCGAAGGTTTTGATGAAGAAATCATAGAAGTTAATTCAGGAAGGTCAATCTGAGAGATACAGTCCAAAATTAAGTCAGGTTTTGTGGCTGTTTCTATCTGTATCAATCTATGCCAGTTAAGAGTAGAGACTGTTGAATTTTATCTGTAATTGTTAGAATTTTATCATTAAAAAAGCTCATGAAGTTGTTACCACTGAGAGCCCTTGGAATACATGGATCAACAGAGTTATGACTCTTTGTCAGCCTGGACAAGGTGCTGAAAAGAAATGAGATTCTGCGAGATTCTTCTAGTTTGGTGGAACGCCAAGTCCTTTCAGATTTACGAGATAATTGCTTTAATCTGCGGGTTTCAGAGTTACACCAAAGAGCTAACCTCTTAAGCTTTATTATCTTCCTTTTTAAAGGAGTGATGGAGTCAAGCGTTTGCTGTAGAGTGCCTGCAGCAGTGTCAAATTATCAGTTTGGGAAGGACTAAAATTATCATATGAGTCCTCTGCGGTATTGATAAAATGAATTGAATTCAGCGCTGATGGAATTGTTTCCTTAAATTTAGCTACAGCACTATCAGTAAGACATCTAGTGAAAACATTTTTGTCTAATGGTGTGTAATCTACCAATAAAAATTCAAAAGTTATCAAATGATGGTCTGATAAAATAGGATTTTGAGGAAAAACTATCAAATGTTCAATTTCTATGCCATAAGTGTGATTCTGACAGTGAGTGGGTTTATTTACACACTGAGAGAAGCCAACTGAGTCTAATAATGAGATAAAGGCAGTGCAGAGACTATCATTATCAACGTCCACATGAATATTAAAGTCACCTGCTATAATTACTTTATCTGTACTGAGGACTAAGTTTGATAGAAACTCTGAGAATTCAGATAAGAATTCAGAGTACGGGCCAGGAGGACGGTACACTATAACAAATAGAACTGGCTGTACAGTTTTCCAGGTTGGATGGAAATATAAAGAACAAGGCTTTCAAAAGAGTTATAATTACATTTAAATTTAGGGCTGACAATAAGGCTGGAGTTGAAAATAGCTGCAACTCCACCTCCTCGGCCAGTATCTGGAGGAATGTGAGTATTAATATGACGGGGAGGAGTGCATTCATTCATGCTAACATATTCTTCATGACATAGCAGGTTTCTGTAAGACAAAATAAATCAATATGCTGGTCTGAGATTAGCTCATTCACTAATAAGGCTTTAGAAGATAATGATCTAATGTTTAAGAGACTGCATTTAATTATTTTATTTTGCTGAATAGTTTCAGACTTAATGTTAATTTGTTTTAGATTTTTATGATTGACTCATCTATTGTTAATTTTTGATTTAACTGATTTAAATGGTCAGGGGACAGACACAGTCTCTATGTGGTTTAGGGCGGCAGCTCTAATGGAAGCACAGAGAAGCGTGTAAGACTGCAACTCTGCCTCCTGGATGGAGAGGACCCATCAAATCAATTCCCAGCATTTCCTAGGGCGGCCTACCACTGTTGTAATTTTCTGGCTGGCATTAGGCTTTCAGGTTTGTAAAGCTGTCAGACTTGGCAAATTGTCACATGCTGCTTGACAATGCAGCTCATTTTGGCTAATAAACCAGACTCTACATCCTATGATACATTTTGTTTCCACCAAGGTGGCCAGCGTGAGGGTCTTCATGGAATGATAACATAAACTGTGAAAGCAGGCTCTCAGGTTTGTACAGTACAGTGCAAAGGTTTTACACACCCTAGGTGTTTATATTCTTATCCATTACGCAATACCATCAGAGAGGTGTCTGACTGGTCCCAATTTTATTCATGACAATGACCCAAAGCATACAGCTAGAGGCATAAAGAACAATTTTCAGCAACAAGAAGAATGATGAGTCCTGCAGCAGATGGTATGGTATCCCCCCCACCCCCCACAGAGCCCTGGTCTCAACATCATGGAGTCAATCTGGGATTATGAAGAAGCACCTGAGATGGTCTAAATAATAAATCCACAGATGAACATTCTTTCTCAAGGATGATTACAACAACCTACCTTCAAGTTACGATGAGAAACTGTGTTAAAGTGTACCAAGGAGAAGCTGCTCACAGCAAATATTGATTTCATTTCATTTAAGTTACTTGATAAATTAAAACAAATTATATTATATTATATTATATTATATTATATTATATTATATTATATTATATTATATTATATTATATTATATTATATTATATTATATTATGCAACAATATAATTTTGTAAGCATTCTCACTTTACTTTTAGATCCTAAAACATTTGCACAGTACTGTCTGTCTATCTGGCACAAGATTTACAACCCAATTTTACAACCCGGTAGATCAAATCCTCAAAGATGGTAAAAAGGGTTTTGCTGTTCACTTGAATTTCTCTATGATGTTTTGGTTGAGGTTTTGACATTTCTCAAGTATGGCAGACACCATGCTGGCACAAATGGGACCGTGAGTAGAGTCATTGCCAGCAATATTAAAAACCAAAACTACCATTCTTTTCCAAAATTCTTGAAAATTTTGTCTTCCAGCAACTTCAGTCCTTCTTAAGTCCACATCTGAACATCTGAGTTTAACTGAGATCAGAGAAACTTTCAACAGAAGAATGAAAACAAACTCTCCACATGATTCTACACAGAGAAAACATCCAACTGAAACATGTTTTTTGAGTGGAGGGACTTTATGAAAGGGAAGGAAAGGCAAACAAATCACAAATAATGAATCATACTCAACAAATCAACTACACATTAGGACAATAAAATAAACATTGACTAATACTTCCTGATTGATTATCTCAACATGAATGTGGATTAACATAATACTAAACCATTCTCCACCACGCTGGGATTAAGCTATGATGACCATGTATCTCAGCAGAAAGTAGGTTTACATTTTGTCAATGAAGTCATCTCCAAAGTCAATCATCAGTCTCAGTGTGTTCAGGATCAGTGTGTCAACATCATCATCCACGTAGGTTGTTTTACTGTAGTTCTTCACAGGAAAGATGCAGTTGAGTGGAATACCCAGTTGAGCGCTTAAGTCTGTGATCTAAGTTTTAAAGAAACAATAATTCATCTACAGTGAGCTCACATTATAAAAATACTTAACTTACTTTACATCTATGTAACAACCTCGTGTGAGATGACTGACAGAAACTCACCTTTTTCTTCAGGTATTTGCTCTTGTAAACATTCTTTAGATCCTTTTCAGTTTCACCACAGGCTTCATCAACTTCGGTGACAATAGCCACTTGAGGAATCTCTGCCGACAGAGAGATGCATAAAGTAAGCTGACGTCACTAAACTTTCACAATTCACAGTTGAAATAACATAAATTACATCATTATCAGATTGTTTTAAACTCTAATATTTCTATATTTATATCAGTGTCATAACTGCAGGATCAGCTGAGCTGCCGTCTGTACTCAACATTCACATCATAATTAATTCTGCATGAGTTCACTGATTGAAGCAGATTAATGAACATTAACACTCAGCTTTACTGTGTACCTGAAACATTATTATAACAGATAATAGGGTGGCTGTGGCTGAGGAAATAGAGCGGGTCATCCACTAATCGGAAGATTGGCAGTTTGATTCCCGGCTCCTCCAGTCCACATGTCGATATATCCTTGGGCAAGATACTTAACCCCAAATGTGTGAATGTGTGTGAATAATTAGATTCCTGTACCCATTCAGTGTATGAATGTGTGTGAATGAGTGAATGTGATTTGTAGTGTAAACAGAACTTTGAGTTGTCGGAAGACTAGAAAGGTGCTATACAAGTACCATTTACCATGTGTTTCAATGGCTGATGATTTCTAAAACACTTCTCTTACCCAGGTCACTGGCTGCTTCTCTGATCTCCCTCATCTTCTGCATGACAAGTGGCTTAATTTCTGATGCATTAGCAGAACAGACACAAACCAGTAGATGAACTCTATCATCTGCAGAGGGTGAGGAGTTGTATCCAGCATCACGGTGTGACAATGGAGATTCAGGATTGAACTGTAAAATAATGTTAAAATCCATATAAATAATGACACAACAATGTAAACAAAGTCTACAAACAAAACAGTTCACATCTACTGAACAAAAATATCTGAGGTGAGAGAAGTATACTGATCTATTTTTTGTAAAGCATTGACTAAATGGCCTTAAACGATAAATAAAATTCTGCATTACCATTAGAAGTATTCAGACTTTTACTAAAATTAGTGAAATACTGAGTAAATTTGCATATTATATATTCACATTAAAACAAGATTTTTTTAAAATTTGTTTTATTTGTTATAACAAGAAACTGAGCAGATATTTCTTTTCATGTGTCACTAACGTGTTTGAATGAATCAAGTGTTACAGCTTTACCTTGTAACCATCCATCACGTGTCCCTTCAAGGCCAGTTTGATGTCTTCCACTCTGACTCCAGTCTTTTCCTCCAGACCCATGATGTCACTGAAGACAAAAGGGTAGTAGTTTCCTACGCTTTCTTTGCGTATTCTGTGAGTCCTGTACTGAAAGAAACATGAATAAAATGTGCAGGATTTATGACAATGGTAGCATCCTTTAACTAGTGTCATTGTAATTTGCAGAGAATTGTGGATTGAACCAGTGTGAAACTGTCCTGGTTGAATCATCTGCCAAAAGATTAACAATTTGTTAGAAAATATCTGGTTTGAAGCATTTAATGCAGTAAAAAACTGTAAAACTGACATCAGCTGAGTAAATATTGGTATTACATTTGTATGGAAGGATGAAACAGTTTCTAATGCTATCATTGTTTTGTTCTATAAAGTCTACACTGTTCAAACTGAGTCTACAGCTCTGTTTTTAAATACTGTGGCAGACTGAGAAGCACATCCTAAATCCAAAACCAGTACGGCCTGATGAAATGATTCCTTGTCTGAGGTAGTCACATGAGTTTTAGCAAATGAGACATCGAAACATTTCACTGCGATGCTTTTGCTTTGAAAAGTCAATAATGTGTTGAGTGTAACATCATTAATAGTAATACCAGGTGGAAAAGAGGCAAAAATCCTGAAAATGTGTCAAAAAATCAAATTAGACTGAAAGGAGGTGAAGAAGAATTAGTAAAGGAAGAGGAAGGCTTGTTCTGGGCTAGTTTACATACTGTCTTAGTGTGACTTTTGTCACTGACGGTTGCATTGGCTTCAGCTGGAATGCTCATCCTGCCTCTCACGATGCTGGTGACTGAACTGATGAAGCTGGACTTTCCAGCACCAACTGGCCCGAAGAGCAAGATCCTGAGACGACTGACGTCGGTCTTTTCAGGTCGATAATTCCTCACATACTCCAGATCGGTCTTTTTGTCTCTGTGTAAAAAATGGTTAAATTGGATTTTAGCTTAATTGACCAACCTTTATATCAGTTTTAACGAGGTGGTGTCCAGAATCACTCCCTCATACATTCATTGACTACTGAGCTGTAAATTGAGATTCTAAAAACTCTGTACACAAAGCCAGTACATTTCTATCACTGACGGGTACTGGAGAGATAATATTTACTGAGCTTTGAGAATTTTAGATTACTTTCAAATGTGTGCCTGGTTTATGGTTTGGCCCCTCCTCCACTACATGACTTTGTCATACAATTTGCTCATTAAATTCTATTCGATCCTTCAGACAGGAGATTGTATCGTTTCACCGCTCTGCATGTGAGCATCAGCTTTCTCTGTAACAGCCACAAATCAGTGGAACAGGCTGCCTGATGATGTGAGGAGCTGCAGCTGCATCAGCACTTTAAAAGCTGCTCGGCTCTGTACTCACTGACTGTGATACTCGATGTTATGGTCTTCTTGACTTGCTTTGTCACATTTGTGATGAAATCAAAATTGCTGTTGTGTATAATTTTGTATTTTGTGTCTTTTGTGTACTTTGTTGTATAACTTTGTGCATGTTCGACTTGTATATTGTCCCTTTTTAAATAAAATAAACAAACAAAATTAAAGCTGCAAGCGGCGTTGAACAGGCCCATTAGTTTTGCAGGTATTTGGTCATAAACTAAAACAAAATTCTGGCCTGACAAACAAAAACTGACAGGTTGGTGTTGAGCAGCAGAGACACAAATGAAGGCCACAGCATCCCCATGACAAATTTACTCACCCCCAAGATATTTTTCTCCATGGATCTCTAAAAGCTGACAAGAAAATAACATAAAGGCATCAAACAAAACAAAAAGGCATAGTCAGAATTAATGTGTTGTGGATGTTCTAAAATAAATTTCATAACTCACTGGGAGAAGGTGGTGCTGTGAAAGTGGAACAGAAACAATACTTTAGATAATAGAAGACAGAAAAAAATCATAAAAAGGAGTTTGGTAAAGATGTCTGGTAAAAATGAATATAGAATTATGACAATGATATTTGGTTAGACTGTAGCAATAGTAGTAATTTAGTAATAATTTTGATAGAATTGTTTATTTATTGGTTGTTAACTTGTTCTTTATATCAAACTAAACTGATGTTTTTAGGTTCACTTCATAGTGCAAATTATATTAAATATATATGTTCTATTAAAATAGAAGAAAATTGAAAGCAAGCAGTTGAACGTTTCCTTCCACCTCCGAGCACGTTGGGCTGCAGTGCAACCGAAGGGCTTCCGTCACGGGCATGTAGATGTCTTCAGACTCAGCTGTTTTCAGACAGTTTAAGAAGGAGATAAACATCACTTCCTTTGTCCACTATTTTACCTGCTGCTGGGGCTACTTTGCTGAAATGTTGCAGGGGGCACTATTGAGCCAGTTTGCATCACTGATGGAATATTGTCATGTAAAGTTATAGCAACTTCCTCTGTCATGACGAAACATGAAATGTCAACAGTGTGAGGATGAGAATTTCCTGCAGGGTGAGACATGTCTGTCTATTCACAGCTGTGTTATCACAATTATAAAAGTTTTGGGCCTTTTCACTTGAATTTCAATTAGTAAATTGAAAACTTTTGATCAGTTTGTGTGTAAAACAAATTAATTTCCTAATTTTCATCAAGTCTATTTTTATAAAAGTAAAGACTTTGAAGCCACATGAGCTGGTCAGAGTGTGATTGGCATGTTTACTGTCAGGTGTGCTTTTATTTTGAAAGTGTGATTGACACGTGTACTGTCAGGTGTGCTTTTATTGTGAAAGTGTGATTGACATGTGTACTGTCAGGTGTGCTTTTATTGTGAAAGTGTGACTGACGTGTACTGTCAGGTGTGTAGAGACAGTCAGTAAATCCTCATATATCTGAATGGAGAGTGTGAGTGAACCGCTCGCTGCTCGGGTCCTAATAAAGGAAAAACTGCAGTACAGAGATACAACATTTAGTTCTGATTTTATTTTTCTACTTTATCACTAAACTGTCACCCTCACTGCATGTTTCCCCTCAGAGGTCATCACTACTGATTATACAGAGAAGACCTAGAATTACTGTCAGATACATGATAATAACACCAAACTACATACAGAGTTTGGATATAATGTACTGTATGTATATAGACTAGGGATGCATGATATTGGATTTTTTGTTGATATCCGATATGCCGATATTTTCAACTCATTGTGGCCGATTGCCGATGCCGATACCGATATGTGCACATATTATTTTCCAGCTGGCTAAGGAGACTATTATGCATGTAAGCATAGATCGTACTAAGTATGATCAAGAAAGTCCATATATGAAGGAACAGGAAGACTGGAGTTCAGGAACTCAGCATTAAAACTGTAATGAAGCTGCCAAGTGGGTGGGGCAGTAGAGTTTTCATTGAGTTTATTAGACAGACAGGATTAATGTGTAGGATTTAATCTCTGCTCCTCACTCTGGATGATGTACCTAATATGCTGGTTGCCAACTGGCATTATAAACCAAACAGAGTGGTACATCCGACCATCAGGGTGAAACTGTCCGTCAAGGGAAGCACAGTCAGTGGGCAGAGGAGATGGAAACATATTGGCTGCTCATAATCGGCAGAAAATGTTAATTTCGGCCGATATCAATATTTCATTTTAGAGCTTATATCGGCCGATACTGATAACCTGCCGATAATATTGTGCATCCCTAATATAGACCTTTCTGCTGTATCCTACAAAAATGAGCTCCATTCAACCCCCATTTCTTCCCTCTTATTCTCTCTCTCTCTCTCCCTCAGTTGGAGAGGAGAATATTAGAGCACTCTTCTTGAGAAATCTCCTCATACATCCCAAGACTTTGGCCAGATCTTACATTAAAATCATGTTTCTTAATAGGAAATTTCATGGTGAATCCATTGATACAGGTGTGAAAGTGGTCAGACTCACAGTTTAGATGTCAGAAGCCTCTGTTTATGTCTCCCCCATTGTTTACATTGTAAGGGGTACATTTGATTTGATGTGGCACTGCAAATTTGAGGGCTTATAAAATATAAACCATTTGAGTTATTACAAAATTTTTAATAACTTTTTTTTCAGCACAGTGTCATAAGTCGTGTATTAAAGTTTGAAGCCGATACCATTTCTAGAACATGCGCAGCCAGGAGCAGCAGCATAGTCAGATAGCTATTTACTTTTACTTTATTTATTTATTTATTTTTGTTGTATTTTTTGTATTTTGTTTTGTTTTTGTCAATTGAGGATGAACACTGCTGTGGGGAGAAGAGTTATTTACTCTAGAGAGGAGCTTCTGTCGTTTGAAGTGAGCAGGACTGGAGGATACCATCCAATTCCAGCTGAGATAAAGAGGCGTTTTCGTGGTTGCCATGCTGGTGCAAAGGTGAAGGCCAGGAAATGGAGATAAAAGCCCTTTCTGCCATCGATCAATATGGGAAATGTCAACTCCCTGCCCAACAAAAGTGATGAGCTGGAGATTTTGGTGAAGATTTAGAAAACATACCGTGAGTGCAGCCTCATGTGTTTTACTGAAACCTGGTTGAATCAAAACATCTCAGATTCCTGTGTGGAACTACCTGGCTTCACTATAATACGGATGGACAGAGACACTAAAGCTAGTGGAAAGAAGAAAGGAGGAGGAGCGGCTTTATTTGTGAATCAGAGATGGTATAATTCCTCACATATTACTGTCAAGGAGAGGATGTGCTGTCCAGATATTGAATTGTTGGCAGTTGGTATGGGACCATACTATGTACCAAGAGAATGCAGTCATATCATAACAATACTTGTGTTCATTCCTCCCAAGGCAACTGCTGAAGTTACCTGTGAAGTTCCTCATGAAACTGTTGCCAGGATACAGACTAAACATCCTGGAGATTTCAGTCATGTGAGACTGTCTTCCCACCTGACTGGATTTATACAGTTTGTTAATTGTCCTACCAGAGTAAAACACTTGATCTGCTATATGCCAATGTCAAAGATGCATATAGAGCTACTGCCTTACCACCACTGGGCCGGTCAGATCACAACCTGTTTTTTCTGCAGACATGCTACAAGCCTTGTGTGATGAGTCAGCTTACAACTACCCTCACAGTCAGGAAATGGACACATGAAGCTAATGAGGCTCTAAGGAACTGCTTTGAATGCACAGATTGGAATGTGTCCAGATGGGAACGGTCTGAACATTGATGGTCAGGTTTACTGTTTTACTGAGTATATCAACTTCTGTAGAGATACAGTCATACCAACAAAGACTGTACAATGTTTCTAGTGCATTTAATTATGTTTCTAGTTTCTAGTGAATTGACTTGGATTGTTTTTGTTTTTGTTTTTGTTTTTGTTTTTGTTTTTATTGAGCTATGGACATTTTGAATTTCCCTTTGGGGATTAATCAATCAATCAATCAATCAATCAATCAATCAATCAATCAATCAATCAATCAATCAATCAATCAATCATTAACATCCTCGGAGGAGATAGCGTTTGTTAAACATGCTCAAAAACTCACCAAATTTGGCACACACATCAGATCTGGTGAAAAATTTGATGAAATGTAAAAATTAATCCCTATAGTGACTAATTGTGCTCGAGAGCGCTACCTATGTAACTAATATGGCCACCACAGTCCGTAGGAATGTCATAGAGAGATCAAACCAAAACTCTTATTTGTCTCATCAGGACCTACAAGTCATACACTGACACCCTAAATCCAACAGGAAGTCCGCAATCAACCCGTCAAAATAAGACTTTGTCCCAATTTTGGACCCTGAACAAACACTATTTCCTCTTGTTAATGGTTAATGGTATTGGTTTAAACTTTAATACATGACTTATGACATGTGCTGAAAAAAAATTATTAAAAACTTTTTAGATTTTATAAGCCCTCAAAGTTGAAGTTCCACATTGCACCTTACAATGTAAACCAATGGTGAGGCACTCTCTGAGTATGGACTTTGTGTCAAACCGAGGCTTCTGATATCTAAATTATAAGTCTGACCGCTTTCAAACCTCTATCAATGGATTTTCAACAAAATGTCCTATAAAAATATGATTTTTAATGTAAGATTTGGCCAAAGTCATGGGATTTATGAGGATATTTCACAAGAAACGTACTCTAAAATCCTTTGTAGGTCAAAGTCTCATGATTCATTTGAAGTTCAAATGAAGTTTGTATCTAAAACTATATGGAAACAGTAAATGTTCAAAAAGGTGTGGGTTTGCTCACACTCTTCATTCAACTGTATGAGTATTTTTCTGTGTCCAGCTGCAGTTACTTATTGTTTCTACACACCTGACAGTACACATTTCAATCAAAATTTCAAAATAAAAGCACATCCACACCTGTAGGAAATATCCCTCATTTAAGACGTGTAGGTAGTTTGAAAATGGTGAACTAATGAAGGTTGTATGTTTAGACATCATAAAGTGTGTTTCCCCAAATTCCTTTTATTTTAGGAGATGCAATGTGCAAAGCACCAGCCACACCTAAAGCCCGTAAGACAAAGAAATTGAATATTCATCAATAATTTGGCGTGAAACCCATTAGAACACGCCCCAAACTTCTCCTGTTATTCTAACTTATAAAAACAGCCTCAAAGAGATTCCTCTTTGAGCTGGTCTCCAAGAACTCAAGAAAACTCTTCAACCAAATATACCAAATAACCAAATATCCGTATTTAGTCTTTTATTGCAACAATTTAATTTGTGTCTGTTTTATTAGTGACCTTAAGTCTTGTATTTCCACGTACAGTGTTTTATTTTGAAGTAGACGTCGCTGAAGATTTGAGCGAAGAAGAATGCTTGATACTGAACCTGCTCTCTGAGAGCAATACTGAAAACCAGAAGTGAAGCCCTCCTAAAGACTCTCTCAGAGCAGCTTGAAACGGCCTGATTCTTTGCCAGAATTCAACGCTTCTGCATCTACTGAGATGCGCTACAGCCCACAGCTGATCCGGACACTTTCACCACAACACCGCTGTTTCTAAGCATATTTAAGGGTAAAATTTAGGGTTTAATTGGTGGAATAATAAAGACAGAAAGAAGAAGAAAGAAACAAACACACAAAATACAAGAGGGCCCAAGCCCCAAAGGAGCGAAGGCCCTCTTTGTATTTCTTGTAAAACTAAGAGAGCAATACAGTAAAGGCAAAACTACAAGTACATTTAACACATGAAACGTGCCTACTACTTCCACTGCAGCATCATATAATAGAGTTTAATGTCATGAATTAAGTTTGAACTGTGTTCTGCAGGTGGTTTCATAGCTTACTTGGAGGAGGTGATGGGGTTGAAGATGAGCCTCCCATGGCTGAAAAGTGAAAAACATAAGGAACACATCAATTATAAATAAAGTTATATTGTAAATTATAAATACAGTGAAAGTAACGGTAAACAGAGTCTCTCTCTCTGATACGTATATATGGACTACATATCCTGTGAATATATTTGGCCTATATATACACGCATGCAATAATACAACATTGTTATTGTATTTTGTGTTATTGTGTGTCATGTGCAAAAAAAAAAAAAAATCAGCTAAAAGTAATGTATAAATAGCTGAATTCATTAGCTCAAAAGTAATGTATTAGTTTTTAGATAATTAATTAGTTTGAATGGATAAACAGAAATAGTTGCTTCATATGGTTGTTTTATCTTATTAATGGTGTTAAATAACATCTAGTTTATAATCCATTCATAAGAACATGTTGTGCTGGTGCTGTTAAAAGTACTGTGGGTGTTTAACTGATTGTGGCTCCAGTTTAGTCTAGTTCACTGCTATTCTTTTTTTTATTACCTTTTCCAGAGATAATCCAGCCATTCTGTTCTAAATCCCTGAATCTGATGCATTTTAATAGTCAGTGAAGGATGAATATTCAAGCCTGCTGTTTTATTGCTTTTTCTTCTCTGGAAACCTGTTTTCCATATTTTCCTTTTCTTAATGAATAGATTTTCTATTCCACATAAAATACTTTGAAGCATATTTGTTTGAATAGATGCTACATGAATTTGACATTAATGTGTAAAAAGTCATATTAAAAGGAAAAAAGGAGGTAAATTAGCATCAGCTCAAAGAAAGCCTGGACTGAAGCCTTTTTATCACTCACACATGAAGCAGACACCACAGTTACAGGGACTGAAAGGTAACTAAACTAATACAATTGTTTAATTAACAAACTTAATGAGAGGTTCTGAGAACACAAAGTGACTAGTAATTAACAGTTCACTTAAAAACAAAACCTAAATAAAATTTTGATTGTGTTGATCAATTCTAAAATGTATCATAAATAAACAACTATATGCATATTATTTTACATTCATTCAGTCACCAAACCATATTCTGACAATAAACATAATAGAAAGATTCATACCTTTACTGTTGAGATGCTGCAGCAGAGACGAACAGCAAGTGGTGCTGCTGAGAGAGAAGCTGGCTCTTTTATAAAGCAGCCTCCCGCCCTCATTTTATCTTTACTTTCACTTTCATTAACCATGATGTTTACAAGAAGTCTACCAGTTTAGGTGAGAGTCAGGTTCACACACACACACATGCACACAGTCTGTGTTACTTGTATTTATTTATTAGGACCTGAGTCCCAAAGGGGCAAAGACTCACCAAATTTGGTATGCACATAATGTCTGGCTAAAAATTTGAAAATTAATCCCCAAAGTACCAAAATGTGCTCTATACCACCATCTACGTCTCTAATATGGCTGCCATAGCCTGTAGGAATGTCATAGAGAGATACTGAACCAAAAGTCAATTATTCATCAAGACCAACAAATCATTTTTATCTTTTTAAGTTAATTTTTATTTTAAATTAAATTAATCAATTATAATACATTTAAAAAATATAAATAAATTAGAAAGTTAAATAAAAAACAAAAACTAATCATATGCTGACTCCCCTGACCTAAATCCAACAGGAAGTGTGCAAACTCAATTTCAGTGTACAACTTCACAACTTTAGAACTCTGAATAAATTCTATCTCCATCTAACTTTGATACATGACTTGTGACACAGTGCTGGGCAAAAGTTGTTAAAAACTTTGCAATAACTTGAACGGTCTGGATTTTGTAAGCCCCGTAAGTTGCTGTGCCACATCACACCTACAATGTAAACCAATGTCTAAACTATAAGTCTCACTACTTTCAAACCTGTATCAATGGATTCATGACAAAATGTCCTACAAAAAATGTGATTTTTAAAGTTAGAATTGGCCAAAGTCATGGGATTTATGAGAACATTTCACAAGAAAAGTGCTCTAAAATCCTACTCTCCAACTGGCAGGATGAAGGAGGGAAAAGAGGGGGGGGGGGGGGGGGGGTAAAGTTAGACCTATCAGCCCAGGTCTGACACAGAAACACACATCTACATGCCTGTGACAGAAGCCCTTTGACTGTGCCATGCCCTGACATACACAAAGGTGTGAGGGCCCATTCAACGCTGCTTGCAGCTTTATTTTATTTTACAGGGATTAGGCAATTTAACATAGTTCCAATACAGAGCATGTAACTCATGTACTGTACAGAGAGTGTATAGCTATTGCTTATTTGTGACCTCTTCCTCCAAGCCAGCAGTGTGTATTATAATAATTACAACAACAATGACAATAATACACTTTATTTGTAAAGCATCTCTTCACACATGAAATGCAACTCAACACATAAATTGCATTAAAATGCGTATATTTTAAAAACTTATTTAACCTTTATTTATACAGAGTAGGCTTAGGCAGTAAAATCGTGTTGACATGTAAAGTAACAAGGATGGAAAAAGACATTATTAAAGTATAAATTAGAGAATGCGTAAGACTTTTTCTAAAAGAGTTTGTAGACCCAATCTGCCTCCATGTTTCCCTGACTTAAATTTCTTCCAGTGGTGGAGGAAGTACACAGATCCTTAATTTGTATAAATTTAGGGATACAATAATGTGAAAATACTCCATTACAACTGAAAGTCCTGCATGTTAAATAATACTTTAAGTGCCTTAAATGTTTTTGTGCAATTTATGTGAAATAGTTTGATCTGCATTCCATATATGAAAGGTACTATACAGATAAAGATAATACTAATAACAATTAATTTTATTACAGTGAAAGTACATGAGTATCATCAGCTAAATTCACTTAAATAAAATTCAAAAGTACGATACTAGTTTTGCAGAAAATCAGCCCCTGTGACTGATGTATTACATTATATATTACACTGTAAAACCTAACAGTACATCTTAATAAAAGAAGTAAGCTGACATATCTTAATTGTTGAGAGGAGTTGGAGTCGCTCATTCCCATGAATTTAACCTAACTTAAAACTGTTGTTGAAGTAATAACACAGTTTTATTGAGTATTTCTGATATAATTCCAGATTGTTCCACTGACTTATTTTGTTTAAGTTGACCTTACATCATTACAAAAATGCAAGCCCTACTGATGGGCTTCTATAATGCTGAGTATGGCTTAGGATTCTGAAATTTCTGATTTTATTTCAGATCAAAAATCATCACATTGTACCCAAAAAAACCCAGAATGCATTCAAATTCTTGATCTCCCAGTGTAAAGATTTGTCATATAAAAAGCAAGTATTACAATTAGTCGACTGACAAAAAATAATCAGCCACTATTTACTTTTCAGCAAAATGGTTATTATTTTATGATTCTAGCTTCTTAAATGTGAGATTTTTTTCTCTCTTTTTTTGCTCTCTTGTCTAATAAATAACATAAATATTTTGGATGTTGGACTGTTGGTAGGACAAACAAGGCATCTCATGGTATCACCAAAAAAGTTAATCAAAACAAATTGGCAGATTTATCTTTACATAATAGTCATTAGTTGCCCACCTAAACTTTATTCACTCTTAATTTCGTATTGGGAGTGCCCAGTTTGTTGCATTCTGCCCAGAACTTAAAAAGCAGTGCTGTGCAAAGAAGACAAACAGTCCAAACTGTCACGTCGCTGTTGACAACTGTTGTTGTCAAGTTGGATGCCGAGTGTGAACATTACTTTGTGAAAGTTTTATGTTCAAAATTATAAGAAATGTTATTTTGTTAGGTTGCTAACTAATATGCCCACGCTTTCAAGAGCTTCTTAGCTAACGTGCTTTTTTTCTTTCAGTGGGTCAGCTAACATTAAGTTAACTGATGTCAAATTAATTTGAATGCACACAATCAGGGGTTGACCTGACTAAACACCATTTAAAGAGAAAATATAAAGAAATTTAAAAAAAAAATTAAAGATGCAAGCAGCGTTGGACAGGTCCTCGCACCTACGTGCATGTCAGGCTGCAGTGCAGTTGAAGGGCTTCTATCTTCAGACCCAGCTGTTTTCAGACAGTTTAAGATGGACATCATTTCCTTTGTCCGCTAGTTTACCTGCTGCTGGAGCTACTTTGCTGATATGTCGTGGGGGGTGCTATTCAGCCAGTTTGCATCACTGATGGAATATTTTCATGTAGACGTGTTCATGCAGAATGGACCATTTACAATAAAGTTATAGTAGCTTCCTCTGTCATTGTAAAACATCAAATCTTAATGGTGTGAGAATGAGAATTTTTGGCAGGGTGAGACATGTCTGTGTGTTCACACCTGTGGCATCAACATTATTAAAGTTTTGGTACCATTCACTTGCATTTCAATGAGTAAATTGAAAACTTTTGGTGAGTTTGTGTGTAAAACAAATTAATTTCCTAACTTTCATCGTTGTCTATTTGAAGCCAGACTTTGAAGCCACATGAGCTGGTCAGAGTGTGATTGACATGTGTACTGTCAGGTGTGTAGAGACAATCAGTAACTGCAGCTGGACACAGAAACATATTCATATATTTGAATGGAGAGTGTGAGTGAACCCACCTATTTGAACATTTACTGCTTCCACATAGTTTTTCATTTGAACTTTGAATGAGTCACAAGACTTACAAATCTTGAATTTACATGTTTTTTCTATCTTTTAATGTTTTTGATGGTCTGAAGCGCATGGTGCAATTGCTTTTAGGGTGAGTCCAAATCCACCTTTGCTATTTTAATGGCAGGAAAATGGTCGATTCACCAGGTGCATGGTTCAAAGGGGTTGAACATAATCTCCTCATTAATAATGTTTTGGCGTAACATGCAATTAACCAATCACTCTGTTCGCATTCGCTGTAAAAGTCAGGTGCGCTTGCACCTTGGTGGATTGCTATTATAACAGTGCATTTGCCAAATAGTAATAAGGAATGCCTCTCTGCAGAAGAAACAGATCTGCCTCTGCTGCTCCTGGACCCTCCCATGGTCAGCCCCAGACCACCAGTTTAAGTTCCTGTTCATTAATTAATTGTAAATTTATATTTGTTTTTTTGAAAAGGTTTAAAATAGCTTTGCTCAGTCATGGAGTAACATGTCAAATCAACAGAGTTTTAATTGCTGAAAGTATGGAAACCTGATCACTGTAATCTCAAGAATGTTACAGAATGTTTGTTAGATATTGTTTAAACAATTAAATAATTAATTTTAATCATGTGAACACAGTTTACACAGTAACACAGTTATCAGGACTTTATCAGCTCTCCGAGGTGCTGATCCTGTAGTGCAGATTTATTTCCTTCTTTAATTTAATAATTGTTTTCACCTTATTTATTTCCTCATGTCATCATGTATTGATGAAGCAGAAAAGGTTATCTGTGTCTGATCCGTTGTTGTCCGTCTGTTTAAATATCTATGTCACAATTTGGTTAAATAAATAAACAATTTAATCTGTCATTACTGCAATTAGTTAATTCTGATAAATGTTATGACTGACATGTCATTTTTAAAATTACATTAATATACACAATAATAATCTTTCACATTATGATCCTTTTATTTGTTATCTTTTGCATGTTTGTGCGTTGCTGTGCGTCCTGTATGTGTGAAAGGAAGGATGTGTGATTTTGTATCTTTCAAAGGAAGAGACGATGAAGTTCTTATTTTGAAGACTTTTTATTATAGGATGGCTGTCGGGTCCATTCCATGTACAAAGATGGTCTGGGAACCGTACCACTGTCGGTGAGTAGCTTATATAAGGTTACACATCTGGATCTTATTACATGAATAACATAGGTTCTCCTTATGCTTTGCTTCATCAGGGTCCCCTGTCAGTTGATTGACAGATACTTTGCAAAATATATTATGTATGATAACATACCACATCTGCTATACATTCAATTTTGACCATGGGCTCATTGTTTGTATCTAAAAGGCCCCTCAAAGAGTCATAACATATTATATAAGGTGACACACAGGCTATAAGATATTGCTGTCACGTGTACAGCACCTGAAATCAATAAAGCACATAGGGTCAGATAACATTCATACTAACAGTGTGTAACACCTGCCTGTGTGCACTGGATGGGAAAATGACAACTGTGTTGGTCTTAAAATAGCAAAGACTTGTGCTGTGCTTGGCACCACTTTCATTCGGGCGTAAGTTGGGACTCATAAGTCTTTTCTTGCTCCTTCTGTGATTTTATAATGAGTATGCATTGCGTAATGTTTCACAGCATTGTGGGTGTGACACCATCACCAGGAACAGTTGAAGAGGAGGATTTTAGAGTACTCTTCTTGTGAAACATCCTAATAAATCCCACAACTTTGGCCAAATCTTACATTAAAAATCATATTTTAGTCAGATATTCCGTGGTGAATCCATTGATGCAGGTTTGAAAGTGGTGAGACTTATGGTTTAGACATCAGAAGCCTCTGTTTGGCACAAAGTTCTTGCCAATAGATTGCCTCCCTCACTGCCTTACATTGTAAGGTGTGATGTGGCACTGCAACTTCTTCTTATACCCAAGTCATTTAAGTTATTACAAAGTTTTTAACAACTTTTTTCAGAATAGTGTTGATCAATTCAATTCAATTTTATTTATATAGCGCCAAATCACAACACAAAGTCATCTCAGGGCACTTTTACATGGAGCAGGTCTAGACTACGCTCTTTAATTTACAGAAAGAGAAACCCAACAGTTCCCCCCATGAGCAGCACTTGGTGACAGCGGAAAGGAAAAACTCCCCTTTAACGGGAAGAAACCTAAGGCAGACCCCGGCTCTGGGTGGGCGGCCATCTGCCTTGACCGGTTGGGTTGAGAGAGAGAGAGAGAGAAAGAGAGGGGGGGGGGGGGGGGGGGGGTTGTACACAGTGAAAGAGCAGCAACAACAACAACAATAGTCAGTAAGCAGCAGCAAGCAGCAGCAATAGCAGGAACAGCTGGCCGAGGGCAGAAGAAGGACGTCAGCACATCAGCATGGTCTATGGTTTATGAAGCTTCCTTTGGATCAGAAAGCACAAAGAACTCCGGGGAAGAAGTGAAATTAGTAACATGCATTAATAGTAATAGAATACATAGAGATGGAAGAGAGAGGAGCTCAGTGAATCAATGGAAGTCCCCCGGCAGTCTAGGCCTATAGCAGCATAACTAAGAGCTGATCCAAGGCGAGTCAGATCAGACCTAACTATAAGCTTCATCGAAAAGGAAAGTTTATAAGCCTACTCTTAAACATAGAGAGGGTGTCTGCCCCTCGGACCGAAACTGGGAGATGGTTCTACAAGAGAGGAGCCTGATAGCTGAAGGCTCTGCCTCCCATTCTACTTTTAAATACTGTAGGAACCACCAGTAAACCTGCATACTGGGAGACCAGTGCTCTAGTGGGATTATATGGTACTAAGAGTTCTTTTACATAAGATGGTGCCTGACCGTTAAGAGCTTTGTACATGAGAAGAAGGATTTTGAATTCTATTCTGGATTTTACTGGAAGCCAATGCAGCGAAGCTAAGATGGGGGAAATATGATCTTGTTTTCTAGTTTTAGTCAGAACACGAGCAGCTGCATTCTGGACCAGCTGCAGAGTCTTTATAGACCTATTAGGGCAGCCTGATAATATTGAATTACAGTAATCCAGCCTAGAAGTAACATATGCGTGGATTATTTTTTCTGCATCTTGTTGTGAAAGGATATGTCTGATTTTAGAGATATTACGTAAGTGAAAAAAGGCAGTCCTTGATATTTGTTTTATGTGGGAGTTAAAGGACATATCCTGATCAAAGATAACTCCCAGATTCCTTACAGTAGTGCTGGGGGCCAGGGTAATGCCATCTAGATTAGTTAAATCATTAGATAATGTGTTTCTAAGGTGTTTAGGGCCAAGCACAATAACTTCAGTTTTTTCCGAGTTTAGCAGCAGAAAATTGCAGGTCATCCAGGTCTTTATATCTTTAAGGCACACTTTGAGTCTAGATAACTGATTGGGTTCATCTGGCTTCATTGATAAATATATTTGGGTATCATCTGCATAACAATGGAAATTTATGGAGTGATTTCGAATAATATTCCCTAAAGGAAGCAGATATAAAGTGAATAATAAAGGTCGGTTCATCATTAACATGAACAAACTGAAATCGATCCGATAAATAAGATTTACACCAGCATAATGCAGAACCTTTAATGCCAGTGAAATGTTCCAGTCTCTGTAACAGGATCTGATGGTCAACAGTGTCAAATGCGGCACTAAGATCTAACAAGACAAGTACAGAGACAAGTCCTTTGTCTGATGCAGTCAGGAGGTCGTTTGTGACTTTAACCAGTGCTGTCTCTGTGCTATGATGCCTCTAAATCCAGACTGAAAAGTCTCAAATAAGTTATTGTTATCTAGAAAATCACATAACTGATTAGTGACTGCTTTCTGGAGGATCTTAGACAAAAAAGGAAGGTTAGATATGGGTCTATAGTTGGCTAAGACGTCTGAATCGAGAGTAGGCTTCTTAAGGAGGGTTTAATTACAGCTACTTTAAAGGACTGCGGTACATATCCAGTTATCAAAGACATATTGATTATATTTAGTAAGGAGGTGCTAATTAAGGGTACGACATCCTTAAAGAGTTTAGTTGGGATCTAAAAGACAATTCGAAGGTTTTGATGACGAAATTATAGAAGTTAGCTCAGGAAGGTCTATCTGAGAGAAACAGTACAAGTTTAAATCAGGTTTTGTGGCTGTTTCTAGGGAGCTTGATAAATCTGTGCCTTTTAAGAGTAGAGACTGTTGAATTTTATCTCTAATTGTTAGAATTTTATCATTAAAAAGCTCATGAAGTCGTTACTACTGAGAGCCGTTGGAATACTCGGATCAACAGAATTATGACTCTTTGTCAGCCTGGCCAAGGTGCTGAAAAGAAACCTAGGGCTGTTTTTATTTTCGTCTATTAATGCGGAGTAATAGGCGGCTCTGGCATTACAGAGGGCCTTCTTATAAGTTTTAAGGTTTTCAAGCCAGACTATGCGAGATTCCTCTAATTTAGTGGAACGCCAAATCCTTTCAGATTTACGAGAAAGTTGCTTTAATTTACGGGTTTCAGAGTTATACCACGGAGCTAATCTCTTATGCTTTATTATCTTTCTTTTTAAAGGAGCGATGGAATTGAGCGTTTGCTGTAGAGCACCTGCAGCAGTGTCAACAAAATTATCAAATTGAGAAGGACTAAAATTATCATAAGAGTCCTCTGCAGTATTGATAGAAGGAATTGAATTCAGCACTAATGGAACTGTTTCCTTAAATTTAGCTACAGCACTATCAGTAAGACATCTAGTGAAAACATTTTTGTCTAATGGTGTGTAATCTACCAATAAAAATTCAAAAGTTATCAAATGGTGGTCTGATAAAATGGGATTTTGAAGAGAAACTATCAAATGTTCAGTTTCTATGCCATAAATCAGCACAAGATCCAGGGTGTGATTATGACAGTGAGTGGGTTTATTTACACACTGAGAGAAGCCAACTGAGTCTAATAATGAGATAAAGGCAGTGCAGAGACTATCATTATCAACGTCCACATGAATATTAAAGTCACCTGCTATAATTACTTTATCTGTACTGAGGACTAAGTTTGATAAAAACTCTGAGAATTCAGATAAGAATTCAGAGTACGGGCCAGGAGGACGGTACACTATAACAAATAGAACTGGCTGTACAGTTTTCCAGGTTGGATGGAAATATAAAGAACAAGGCTTTCAAAAGAGTTATAATTAAATTTAGATTTAGGTCTAAAGCTGACAATAAGGCTGGAGTTGAAAATGGCTGCAACTCCACCTCCTCGGCCAGTATCTGGAGGAATGTGAGTATTAATATGACTGGGAGGAGTGGATTCATTAAGGCTAACATATTCTTCATGACATAGCAGGTTTCTGTAAGACAAAATAAATCAATATGCTGATCTGAGATTAGCTCATTTACTAATAAAGCTTTAGAAGATAATGATCTAATGTTTAAGAGACCGCATTTAATTGTTTTATTTTGCTGAGCAATTCCAGACTTAATGTTAATATGTTTTAGATTTTTATGATTGATACTTCTGCAATTAGTTTTCGATTTAATTGATTTAAATGGTCGGGGGACAGACACAGTCTCTATGTGGTTTAGGGGGACAGACACAGTCTCTATGTGGTTTAGGGGGACAGACACAGTCTCTATGTGGTTTAGGGCGGGTAACTGATCTAATGGAAGCACAGAGAAGTGTGTAAGACTACAACTCTGCCTCCTGGTCTCGACTCTGGGTTGTCATGGTTTAGGTTTTCTTATGGATTCAGCCATATTTTTCGATATGAGAGCTGCTCCATCCAAAGTGGGATGTATGCCGTCTCTCCTAATCAGACCAGGTTTTCCCCAGAAAGTCTGCCAATTATCAATGAAGCCCACGTTGTTTGCTGGACACCACCTCGACAGCCAGCGGTTAAACTGTGACATGCAGCTATACATGTCATCACTGGTCAGATTGGGCAGGGGTCCAGAGAAAACTGCGGAGTCCGACATTGTCTTTGCAAACGTACACACCGACTCCACATTAATTTTTGTGACCTCCGATTGGCGTAACCGGGAGTCATTACCGCCGACATGAATAACAATATTACCATATCTACGTTTACTCCTAGCCAGCAGTTTTAAGTTTGACTCTATGTCGCCCGCTCTGGGCCCAGGAATACATTTGACTATGGTTGCCGGTGTCACTAACTTCACGTTTCTGACTATTGAGCTGCCAATAACCAGAGTCTGATTCTCAGCGGGTGTGTCGCTGAGCGGGAAAATCTGTTTGAAACGTGAACGGGTTGATGGTGAACCGCGGGCTTCTGCTTAGGGCTATTCTTCCTTCGAACAGTCACCCAGCCAGAACCCTGTTTTCCCGGCTGCTCGGGAACTACCGGGGGAGTAGGGGCTACGCTAAGTTGGTCCGCACCGACTACAGGGGGCTTGCTAACTACATTAGCTACTGATTGTTTGCTTGTTTCCACGGTGCGGAGCCGCGCCTCCAATTCACTTAGCCTCGCCTCCAGCACTGCAAATAAACTACATTTATTACATCTCCTATTATCGTTAAAGGAGGCAGAGGAGTAACTGAACATGAGGCACACTGAGCAGGAGAGCGAGAAGCCATGGCTAACGGTTTGGCTGTTTATGCTAGCTGCGGAGCTCAAATAACTAACCGCTGTGCGATTAGCAGGAAACGGTCACTAAGCGAAAAAACACTATAAGAATGCTTAAGTGTGACTAATGAAGAACTCACAGAATTAACAAATTTAGTAGGTGTAAATCAAAATAATATGGTATCACGACCGTATTAACAAGCAGCAACAACACTATCAGTAGACACAGTCGACAACCGGAAATGACGGAATACGCTTACCGTAGCACGTCAGCACGTTCAGGGGCCAAAATTGGGGCAAAGTGTTATTAAAGCCTTATTACGCCTCTGCCGTATTTGTCCTGTGTTTATGGTGCCACGTTTAAGCTCTGTCTTTTGTTTTGTTTTCTACAACCTGTGTTAATTGACAGATATCGGCTCCAGCTCAGATTGGCTATCGGCCGCTGGGGATTGGCTGACTCCAAGATGCAGGTCTTCTTAGTGTCCGGCGTTCCCAGGTGACGCTGGAGTCTCGTCCCTCCCCGTTGTTTGACCAGTGTGTTTTCGATGTCAGGAACTGTGCTTTGATACTGTCATTCTGTATTTTAGTGTTTTTGTGGTAAAAGTCGGATACCATCTTTGTGTTAGCTGTACTGTCCAGGTTAGCCTAGCAGGTCGCTAGTGCACCTTGTAAATAGTAATCACCGAGCACTTCTGAAGCAGTAGGGGTGAATCGCCTTTTCTTTTGTACACTGTTTTCTCCTGTTTTTGTTAGTGTAGGGAGTTAGGTTTAGTGAATGTATTTTTGTTTGTTCTTTTGTTTGATTAGGGATTAGTTAGAAATTGTTCGGGTTAGATAGGTTGTTTTGTTTGTTATTTTGGCCTGGATTCAACCTGAAGCCCAGCTTCACAGCTAAGTCACCATCACTGTCTTGACACATTGTTATTGTTTATCGTTAATTGTTATTGCTTTTATTGTGATAAAGCAATAAAATTGCTTTATTTTTGTACTCATCTACCCCTGTTTTCATTGTCTTTATGTTACACATTCATGCCCCTAGACCCAGGCATAACAAGCCTTTATTATTTTGCCCCCCTAAAAATAGTCAAAAACTCACTTGGCACTTACATCAGGTGTCGGTGTGTCACCTATTGAGGTTTGAAGCTGATAACATTAAAGCCCTCGGAGGAGATAGTGTTTTTTGGGGGGCAACGTCTTATTTTGAAAGGCTAATTGCGGACTTCTTGTTGGATTTAGGTCAGGGGTGGCAGCATATGGTCTGTAGGTCTTCATGTGACGTATAATTGAGTTTTTCTTTGATCTCTCTATGATATTCCTACGGGCCGTGTCGGCAATATTACTTACAAGTAAGCTTACAAGTTCAGGCTTTTTACACATCGAATTGTTGATTCAAGAGACAAATTTCTCACCTCACAAAAGAATTCATGGGGAAAGGATTTGTATACCTCTGTTGTGCACTTTACTCTGTTCTGGCTTGGAGAGGGGGTTGAGAAGTGCCGCAGGAATCCAGCTTGAAGGACCAAAAATGATAGATGAATTATCAATAGACTGAGGTTTGATGAAGTCAAGCATCTCTTTAATGCAAACAGATACAGACACAGAGAGTGTGCAGAGTCTCTGTGGAGTATTCTGAAGGAAAGAAATTCACTGGTATATATTGAAGATCTTGGGAGGCACCTAACTTAGTTGTTTACAAATTCCCACCAGACCTAGACAAAACTCACCACGTGTCAAACAAAGTTTATCACTTTTAGGATTCTACACGTCATATACATGACATGTCCTGCTGTTAAACCATGAGACCCTGCCATCTAACATATCATAACAGGAAATATGTGGTATACAATACAATGTACAGATTTTTCTATCAGTCACATAGGTGGCACTCTCAAGCACATTTTGGCACTTTGGGGGTTAATTTTTACATTTTATCAAATTTTTCACCACATTTAAAGAAAGAAAGAAAGAAAGAGAGAAAGAAAGAAAGAAAGGCAGAGGCAAGGTGGCTGAAGTCACTTGACTGGCATGCAGACAATATGGCTGACACAGAGAACTACAGAGATAAAAGTCCAAAGCATGTGGTGTCTTAAACCACATGTGCTTCCTGAACCAAAGTTTGCAAAGCTCGGTTTTAAACCTCTTAACAATTCTCTGTTTTAGGCCAATTGGAGGATCAAGGTGACGGGTTAGAAAGAGGTTAGTTGCATGCAAGGTCTAGTTACCGGATGTAATGTGTGTTAAGCGTGTTAACATTAACTGGGCAGTGTAACAATAACCTGACTATGAACAACAAAGAAATTACAACAATTGTTCAATAGATAACATTAGCCAAATCAGTACATTGATTAAGTTAAACATTCTTGCTTAGCTGTGCTTCACTATATGTTGCTAGGTCCCAGTATGCCCAATGGCCATAACCTAATGTTGCGGCTGTAAAATGGAAGAGAAATTGATATGGATTGTTTGGATGAGGGAGTGTGTGTGTGTCTGAGAGTGAGAGATAAATATATATTATCACACACACAGTCGTGTTTCCATTACTTCAGAGGACATTATATTGAGTTACATTCATTTCCTGGAGACTTAATTATTTTATGTTAAGGAGACTTACTTTTTGTCCCCATGAGAGAGGCAAGTCCCCACAACTGACTGATACAATGTGAGGAATACTTACACCACACACACAAACACACACAGAAAATGATGGTATTAACATGCGTCTCCACCTGCATCCTGAGTGACCACTTGTGATCAGATCTCACTTCCCTGCTCTATACGCATGTGAGAGCACTATCACAATTAATATTTGATAAAGTGTTTGTTGTTATATAGTACATTTGTGTTTACATTTAAGCTATATTTGAACCACTACTACAGTGAAATAATATTGCAATTGCACTTTAAGGTTTTATGATAAGTGCAGTAAAGTGTGTTTTGTTTTTACGACAGTGTTTTTTGGTTTACTGCAGCTGTATAGCATAACGCTAGGACAACCACGTGTGCAGCTAATGAACAAAAGGGAAATCGCAAGCGTGGATTGATATAAGTTTCCGACCGTACGTGCATACATCCGTACAGATAGATATATGTAAGAATAGGCAGCTAAAGTATTGAGTTAATTATTCTGGTACTGGACCGGACTTTGATTTTGGGTTTTTCTTTTTGCTTTTCTATAAATAGATACTTGAACTTTCATCTGTCTTCTGTGGACTACTTTCAGAAACACTGGGTTTCTCGAGTGGATTAAAAACTACGAGTCAGAAACAAAACTGTGCTTGTGGATTAAGTGGCCTACATTAGGAACTTGAACATTTGTAAAAACGGCCACTACAACGCAAATAAACAGGGCCATCATCCATTTTCAGAGACCAAATTCATTTGTTATTGTGATGTTATTTAAACATTCAGGATATATATAAATATTCCATGTTGAGAGAGAGAGACAGAGAGTTAGAGCTGTATAACAATATAAACCTGGACCTGCGCTGTCCAGGTTTATACTGTTTAGAGTAAAGCAGCCGTCCTCCTGATAAATCCTGAGCTCATTATGTTGAGTAGTGCAGCAAAACTAAAAACATGATTTGACAGCACAGAGGAAACTATCAGGCAACATTTAGCCTCTGAAATATTTTTTAGACAGAAGTAAAAAAAAAAATGTTTTAACTTCTACTACCTGGTGATGGTTTGAAAGAAGCTGGTGGATTCTCATAAGTCACATGGTTTCTGAAACTGAAACACACTGATGTTAAAGTGGGAGGAACCTTTATAAAAGGAGCCACTGACTCATGTTTGTCTCCACTTTGCTGCTGCAGGAGAAGAAGACCAGCAGAGTGACTGAAAGCTGCAGGTAAAGATTTCTCTCCTCAGTTTATTTACATTAACACAATACTGAGTTAAGGTTGTTGTGTTATTTTTATTATTGACACAAACTAAAGCTTGTTATAATCTTCTCTGTTTAAACATGTCACAGTTTGTTATTGATAGTTAATAACTTTCTAGTTAAAGCTTGTTGTGTGTAACACTGGCTCACAGTAACAGATTGATAAAGTGAACCTGATGTTGTTGCTGCTATATTGATCCAAACTGGATCAAACTTTAACCCAGTGATGTTCAGAGTGTATAAATCTGTACACAGGAGACAAAGTGTGTGTCACATATCATCTGATTCATTTATCACATATTTCACTGAGCTGAAAACTTCTTCATGTGTTTATAGAGATTCATTATTGATAAACTAAGTGGAATTCATGCAGGTGTGATTCAGTGAGATGAATTTAGAGGCCACATGCACATATCAAGTGTGACCTGCAGGTGGTGCTGCAGCACTGTGATAAATACCTCAGTGGACCTGAGTCTGACTCTGATGCTTCAGGATTTATTCTCACAGTCAGCAGGACTGAATCAGTCCAGACACAGATGAAACATCTGAATATTACATTAAATCTGGATATTTATTATATTCATATTTAATCAAATCATTCATCCTGATTAATGTGACATCAGCTATTAATGTGAGTATTTATGTTTGTGTCATAACTGACATTTGTTGTGTTTTTGATTAACAGCTGACTTTAAATGAGTCAGAAACACAGAATCTGTTTCTGCTTCTTCTTATTTTTAATTCTTCTTTTTCTCCAGAATACAACACGTTTAATCCATCTGAAGGTAAGAGACACTCAGCAGAGATGTTGGTTATAACTATAACTGTAAATCAATAACTCACCTGTTTCCACAGCAGGAAGCAGTTTTATTGACCAACAGTCTGCAGGTGGTGTGATGGAGTCGTCTTCTGCCTCTGAGGGAACTAACGACTCACAGGTCAGTGAAGATGCTGTAATGTTTGTGTTTAAATGTCCTCAAAGTCCTGAACTCTGCTGATATCTGTGAATACTGAATGTGTTGTCTCAGCCAATCAGAGCGCTGCCCTCTCACACAGGACAGCCAGGTCACTCTAGGAGGCTCTTTGGCATATTCAGTGCTGCATATAATGTTGTGATCTGTGCAGGACAGCAGGACACATTACTTGGTTACTGTAGCTGTGCATAAATGAAGAAGGCTGCTGACGTTTACGGTGTAACACCCGTTAGCTCTTTATTAGCTCCAACACCAACAACAACAAGTTACAGCTTACTGACCGTACCCAGCATTCCCCACGCCACCTGGCGTCATCACGCTGTAGCTGTAACTATTGAGACTGTCAACACAGTCTACATCCCCCTTCTTAAATTATGTCTCCCAAAGTGAACAAAGCATAACTTGCATGTAAGAACCCCAGCATCTGTCGAATGAATATGCGTGTTATACATTTAACAATTAAGTGCAGAACAGCACCTATAAAATGAACAAATGGATTATGCATATGACATTTAAGTAGAGAACACCTACAACATATGTCTGTTATTCTCCCCCTCCTCTTTTTAGTCCACTCAGCCAGAACAGGCCGCATTATAAGAAGGGATAAAGGGGGGCGTGGAGGGAGGATGGAATGTCAATGTGCGCACCCGTCACCGAGCTGGTCTGTGACAAAGTCCTTGTAGAGGGTCCTGGGTTTTGAGACCCTCCCTGAGCGAGTAACAGTCACAGGCTGCTGTTCCTGTGATAATTATGGTCCCCTAGTGTCATGTTGTGGGCTTGGTGGATGTGCACATGTGACAACAGCAGGTGGGTGCCCTGCCATGGAGTCAGAGACATAAGTCTCAGGTGTTTGGAGTAGGTGAGGTCTGTGCCTGACATATGTGGCATCCCCAGCCTTGACCTGGTAACTGTTGGGTTGTGGTGCTGTCCCTAACACTGTTGCCAGTCTGCTGTGTCCCTTCTGTGTCTGCATTCTCACCATCTGCCCAGCTTGCAGTGGAGCCAGCTGCCTTGCTGACTTGTCGTAATGGGCTTTTCCCCTCTCTCTTGCCCATGTCAGGGCTATGTTGACCTGTGTCTCTACTTTGGGTGAGTATATGGCTTTGGTCATGGGAATGAAGGCTGTAGTGCGCCAAGAGCGTAGGCACTGAGCAGGTGACAGCAGTCCATTTCTGGGCATGTTGCGCAGGCTGAGGAGAGCTGCATTTATGTCTGTCCCATCCCGTGCGCATTTCTCCAGCAAGCCCATTAGATTGAGGGTACAGAGGGCTGCTGGTAACATGAGAGAAATCCCACTTGTGAGCAAAGTCCTGGAACTCCCTACCTGTGAAGCAAGTAGCATTGTCTGTCATGAGTCGCTGTGGCACTCCATGAGTGGCAAAGCAGTGTTTAAGCTTGGCCACCAGCGTGGCACTTGTTGTGCTTGGGAGTTGGTCTATTTCAAACCAGCCAGAGTAAGAGTCCACAAGCACAAGATGCTCCTTTCCTTCCCACTCAAAGACATCCGCTGCAGTGAGAGACCACAGTAGGTCAGGGATATCATGCAGATGAAGGGGGTCCATGGGCTGGTGTGGTTTGAGAGCATTACAAGGAGCACACCTGGAAACTTCTCTTTCAATGTCACTGTAGATGGTCGGCCAGAACATTGTCTCCCTGGCCCTGTGCTTAGTGGCCTCAAGACCAGGGTGCCCCTGGTGTAGCTGTTGTACATAGTAATGCTGAAGGGAGTGTGGAATGATGAACCGCTGTCCGCGGAGGAGCAGGCCGTTGAGGGTTGTGAGTTCCTCTCTCATAGCATAGAATGGCCTTAGGTTGCGCGGCACCTGTCTGAATGTAGTGGGCCAGCCTGCAGCGACAACCTCAGAGAAACGCCGGCACACAGGATCAGCCAAGGTTTTACACTTTAGTTCCTCAACCCTGTGTGAGGAGAGGACATCCACCACCATGACCTCATACTCCTCCATTTCCTCAGCCTGATTGGTGGAGGGCAGATGTGAGAGAGAGCATCAGCAACATAGAGCTCCCTGCCCCTCTTGTAGATGACGTTGAGGTTGTAGCGCTGTAGGCGGAGCATCATTCTCTTGATGCGTGCAGAGGCCGTGTGGAGCGGCTTCTGTAGTATGGTGATGAGTGGCTGATGGTCAGTCTTAACGGTCACAGCTCGTCCATATATGTAGTGATGAAACTTTGTGCGGGCATAGACGAGTGCTATGTCCTTTTCAATCTGAGCATAGCGTGACTCAGTCTCTGTGAGAGCCCTTTAGGCAAAAGCCACCGGCCTCGTTTTGGAGGCAGATAGCACCCATTCCATGCTGTGAGGCGTCAGCCGAGAGTACAACAGGTTGGGGTACATACCAAAGTACCGCGGCACTGGGGGGGCAGCGATCAGTTCCTTGAGTTTGGTGAAGGCCGCCATGTAGAGCTCCAACCAGCACCAGTCCATGTCCTGGCGTAGCAGCTCACACAGGGATGCCGTTGCCTCACTGTAGTCAGGTATAAACTTAGCCAAGTAGTTGGTCATGCCTAAAAACATTTGAAAGCTGTGCTTGTCCTCTGGGGAGGGGTCAGGGGGGGGCATCAGGCGGACGGCAGCAGTCTTAGCATGGTCAGGTTTGACACCCTCGTTGGTGAGCAGGTGGCCAACATAAGGAACCTCTGTGACCCTGAAGCGGCACTTCTCGGGTTCAGTCTGAGATTGACTGTATTCTGTCCATGACTTGGCGGAGACGCAGATTGTGTTCCTCTCTCGAGTGGCCCCAGACCAAGATGTCATCAATCATGATTGCACATGGCTGTCCTTCAAATAGTTGCTCCATGCACCTCTGGAAGACCTCGCTCCCTGTGGTCATGCCATATGGCATTCGCAGAAAGGTGTAGCAGCCTACAGGAGTCATGAATGTGGTGAGTTTAGAGGACTCTTCACTGAGAGGCACCTGCCAGAAGCCACACTTAGCATACAGAATACTGAACAGTTTGGCATCAGGCATGTCCGCAATCACTTCCTCTACAGTCTGAGGAGGGCCTTGTTGAGGTTGACAGGGTCGATACACAGTCTCATGCTGCCATCCAGTTTGCTCGCAGCCACCTTGGCTGAAACCCAGTTAGTGGGCTCTTGAATTGGTGTAATGACTCCCAGCTTGGTCATCCTGTGCAGTTCTGCCACAATCCTGTCCTTCATGGCCAGCGGCATCCACCTTGGGGCACATATAGTGGGGTGCACAGTGTCATCCAGGTGCATGTGATACACCACAGGCAGCTTGCCAATAGTCCTGGTGTCAAACAGGTCCTTGTACTCCGTCAGCTCAGGAGCTTTTTGCTGAATGATAGCATGCACCTCTGGTCCAAAAGTCACATAGCCAAGTCTGACACTGTCAGACAACTTGGAATTGCAGCAGACTGCAGTCTGTTGCACCCAGAGTCTCAATAATGTGACCTCCATAGGCTACAAGATTTGCTCTTTTGTTGATGTAAACATGTACAGCAATCAATGAGCTGCAGAAGAGACCTGGAGATAACATTGTCAGTTTTTTTTACCAGTGTTGCATATGGTTAGTTCAGCAAACTTTTCATCTCGCTCATGCACATCTTCTGGCTTGTCTAGACCCTCACAGTAGAACATTTCCATAGTCTCACAGTGAAACACATCAACTGGCTCTTGTGTAGGCTGTGTGTCAAGTTCACTCACATGTCCGTATCTGCCACTGCGTGCAGTGGGGGGCAGACCCTGCCCTGCTCTGTTGGCGGCAAGCGGCCTGCCTGATCTGCAGCATCTCGAGAAGTGATTCATTTTTCCACATGTTACAGCCCTTGTTGAAAGCTGGACACTTGTTATGGTCCATCCCGTGTTGGCCACCACAGTTTGTGCGTGTGCTAAATTGCACTGTGAATACCTCTGCTTCCCGTTTCAGCTCTCTATTGCCTTTCTCAGACTGTTCATGCAGCATGCAGATCTCGATAGCCAAATTCAATGTCAGTTTCTTTTCCTTCAATAGCTGTGAACGGACAGCATTACCATGAATGCCACAGACCAAAAGGTCTCTAATCAGTTCATCATGCAGTGTCCCAAAGTCACATTTTCTTGCCATTATCCTTAGTGTGGTTTCTGGTTGGTTGTATTGAATGCATGTCTGTCCATGATTACGTTCTTTGCCGGCAGGCATATTTCCTCAAATTTTTGTGCCAGGACGGCAGGGTCCTCATGATCTTTGCCGTCAGCAAAATCCAATGTGTCGAGTTTATCCAGTGCCTCCGGACCGGCAAGGTTGAGAAACGTGTAGGCCTGCACTTTCTTACTAGCAGTTGATAGCCCGGCGTTGCTATAGATGTGCCATTTGTGCTTGAATTTCTCCCAGTTGTGAGCGATATCCTCATTAAAGACGAGTGGGTCGATCCGGCGGAGTCCTTGTGCCATCTCGGGTTAGATTCAACTCACTCACGATGTAGCTGTGCATAAATGAAGAAGGCTGCTGACGTTTACGGTGTAACACCCGTTAGCTCTTTATTAGCTCCAACACCAAAAAAAACAAGTTATAGCTTACTGCACATACCCAGCATTCCTCGCACCACCTGGTGTCATCACGCTGTAGCTGTAACTATGGAGACTGTCAACACAGTCTACAGTTACAAAGTTTCAGGTTAATAATAGTTTCAGTTGCACTACTGAATCTGTTTATTGAGGACTTTGGATACTGTACCATCTGGAATTAATTCCAGCTCTCCATATATTTACTAAATTTAGTTTTCTTCTCGTCAGACTGAACACTTTTCCAGTCAATGTTGTATTCAACAATATCACATGTTATCCAGATATGTTGTGTTTGGAGGCCTGAACAAACATCCAGTGAGTATTGGTTGTTGAAACAACAAGAACAGCATAATTCATCCATACAGAAGTCACCTCACACTTTGAATGGCAAATGCTCTTGAATGCAAAAGGCCCCACCCCCTTCTTCTGTTCCTGTCCCTTCTTATGATGTTACATTCATTCACATGTGTTTGTTTGTGACTGTTTGGTCAGTCTCACTGATTGGAGGATAAGGCACTGCTAACCACACCTTAACCCCAGCAAACATGCTCTTTTGGGACCCATGTGGGGCCACTGTGTGAATAAAATGAGCCCACATTGGCCCCATTACTGACGTGAAATGAAGGGAATGTGTAGGTCCCAAACTGTGGGACCTCGTGTGTTTGTTTGATTCTTCTTTCTTAATCTCAAAGTGCCAAATTGTGCTCGAGAGCGCTACCTTTTAACTAATATGGCCACCACGGCCCATAGGAATGTTGTAGAGAGATCAAACCATAACTCAATTATTCATCTCATCAAGACCTACAAATCATACACTGACACCCCTGACCTAAATCCAATAGGAAGTCCACAATCAACTCATCAAAATAAGACTTTCTCCCAATTTTGAACTCCGAACAAACGCTATATCCTCCGAGGGCGTTAATGGTATTGACTTCAAACTTTAATAGATGATTTATGACACGGTGCTGAAAAAAAGTTGTTAAATACTTTTTAATAACTTGAATGCTTTGGATTTTATAAGCCCCAAAAGTTGCAGTGCCACATCACCCTAACAATGCAAAGCAATGAGGAAGCAATCTCTGAGCATGAACTTTGTTAGAGGCTTCTGACTTCTAAAATAAAAGTCTGACCACTTGCAATTGTATCACAACAAAAATTTCCTACAAAAAATAGAATTTTTAATGTTAGATTTGACCAAAGTCATGGGATTTATGAGGTTATTTCACAAGACAAGTACCCTAAAATCCTGCTCTCCAACTGCTCCTGGTGATGTCACACCCTCGGTACTGTGACACATTTCACAATACACTCATTATAAAATCACAGGAGGAGCAAGAAAAGACTTTAAAACTCAAACTCTGATATCTCAAAAACAGTAAAAGATAGAAAACACATGTAAATTCAAAATTTGTAGATTAAAGTCTTGTTACTCATTTAAAGTTCACAGCAAGTTTATATCTAAAACTATGTGGAAGCAGTAAATGTACAAAAAAGTGGTTTCACTCACACTCTGCATTCAAATATATGAGTATTTTTCTGTGTCCAAATTGAATAGATCAAGTGATCCCGTTTTTTGTTTTTGGTTTAAAATGAAAAAAAGAAAAACCCCTGTGACTTCTGTTTTTGGTATCAAATGGCAACGGCAAATTGGCTTGATGTCAGCAGACCTGCCAGTTTTTCGTTATTTGATTCTACATCTATCTATCTATCTATCTATCTATCTATCTATCTATCTATCTATCTATCTATCTATCTATCTATCTATCTATCTATCTATCGTGCTCACCAGAAACTGTTCAACCGTGGAGGGCGACCCGCTGCCATGTAGATATAAAATGCTTATTTCTAAGGTAACAAAAGCACAATTATTATTTTAAGCTTATTGGACACTAATTAAAATATACTTATTAATAATCTATTCAATTTTTTATTGAGTCTGTTCTTTTAAATGCTACTAAATACCACACACCGGACCTTTACTGTATCGGGTCACGTTAGATCAAAAATTACAGATGTGCCAGTTTGATCCGTTCTTCACATAATTTGGTACGCAGCATATTTAGATGATCCTGAACCAAACGTGTGCATTAGTTTGTGGATATCACTCTCCTTCTGTCTGTAACTGACCTGATGAACTTGACATAACTCTTCAATACTGAACTGGATTGAAACAAATGTGTGATGTTGTACATACAGCTGCACTGCACAGTGTGTAACATGATGTAATTCAGCCACAGGGGGCGCTACAGTAACAATATAACATGATGATAACATGAAACCTGGTTCACAGGTTCTCCATGAACATGTTCACAACAGACTGAAGCCTTGTGGTCACAATATGTTCTAGTTTTCTACTGTGTGTCTCTGAGTTTACATGTTTGTGTTCACTGTTTCAGATGAATGTAGAACCAGTGAAACAAATGGAACCAGTGAAAGCAGAGAAACTCAGGGAGGCTCTACAGGAACTGAAGGATTTGATGCCAGATGACTGTTTTCAGTGTATGTTCAATTATTTACAATTATTATTATTTGCTGTCTTATTTTATTTAATTTTTACAGACAGTAATGTACATAAATGCTTCTATAACATTTAATATATTAGTAACAGTGATTAATTGTTCATTTTGTAGCTGCTGAACGTTTGATGAATGACTGCATCAACAAGACCCCGACTGACCCACAGAGTCTTCTGGATCACTTCATTCTTTTGAAGCGATCTGACAAAGGTTATCTATCATATATTTCATATTTTATATCTTCAACACTGAAGAAAAAGTCACATGACTCTTCTGAATATACTGTTACAGACACACTGAACTCATGAGTATCTGAATGTTACAGAAGGAACTAGACGATAGTGGATCCAGATAACGCTGCTGTATTTATTTATTGTTTAGAAGATGATTTAGATGAACAAACAAAGATAAAATAGTTTTGTTTCTCTGCTTCATTTTGTTCCTGCTGTCTGCAGTAATCCTGGAAATGTTTGTTTTTCAGTTGAAGTTCTTCCACAGAAAGTATAAAATGTTAAATGTTTGTAGTGTTTCTGTTCATTTGGTCTTTGATTCTTTTCACAGTTCTTACAGAACAGACGTGTTTCACACAGCATTTGATCAAATTTAGAAACAGAGAAATCAAACTGGACTTTCATCCAGTAACAGTAACTGACTGACTGACAGAAGATCAAAACATTGACAGACAGTGAATTCTACTTTGTTTCTCTTTAGGAAAGAACAAAGATCTGCAGGAGAGACAATCACAGTCCAGACAGACAGATTATTGTCTTTTTACTGGGTTCATTCATTTTATAAATGTAGAAACATTAACAATGTGTTCATCTTTCAGCAAAGAAACCTTCATCTTCATCATCAAGTTCATGGCTTCCAGGTTACAAGGTGAAGGTTTACTCGGTGGTCACTGGTCAAACTTTTGGAGCCCATCAAGTCCTACTGGACAAAGTGAAGAATATAAAATGGACATCAGTTACCGTGGAAACCACCAGAGACCTGCAGGAAAGCGACGTCGTCATCGCCTTCTGTCCAATCACGTCTCGTGTTGGATCAGATGTGGAGGCAGCCATGCCAGACATTCCAGGTGAAGGAAAGACTTGTTGTTTCTAACTTGTTCTGAGTGAAATCTGTGCAGCTCAGACATCATGTTCAGATCAGATTCTGCAGATCAACACTCGGAACCAGAGTTCATGTTCAGTCTGAAGCTTCTTCCAGTCAGGATGAACATCACAGGGGGAGGTGGGGAATGAAATGAGTGAACCATGGATCTGGTCTGTAACAGAGATGGACATTCAGCAGTACACAGCAGCACCAACCTGTAGCTGACATTACAGCAGCACATCTGATCAGCTTTGATGGGGTCTTGCTCTCCTGATGCTTTTATTTGTTTCTGTCATCATATTGGTTCAAACAGGCTGATATGTTGCTGTTAGCATGTTTCCATCTGTCAGATCAGCAAAAGCATTTTAACACAAAAGTCAAATTTCACTCTGAGCTGAAAAAATGCAGCAGAAGTAAAAACCTTTAAAATAAAAGGACGTCAGTCCAGAGAAGATTTAAATGACAGGAAGAGCAGAGAGTTCACTGAAGAACAGTCACTCAGTTGATGGCAAATAGCAGCACGTGGTCCAAACTGTCTTCATCAGGCCGACTGACAGCAGACATCAGAACCAACATAGTTTTCATGTCGGCTCCACATGAAGAAGTCAACAGTTTGTATTTTTTGATTTGATCTGTCTGCAGTCAAACTGGGCAGTTTACAGTCACACTGGGAGTCCTGATCAATCAATACAGATACTGTTCTGTGTCAAAAACGTTTCCAAAAACACTTTCATGTGGGCGTAAAAGATAAACAGGAAGTTTAGAAATTTGTCTGGAGAGTGGATTTAATTGAATTTGCTCTACTTTAGTTCATGATGTGTCTTTAATGTGTTGTTTATGAGTCAAATACAATTTTATTAAAATGTAGATTTGCAATATTTCAGGCTTTTGCACTCACATAGAAAACAGAACATAAGTTAGTCATTTAAATATAATAAACTGAAAGGAAACAATAAGTTAATGAAGCCATGAATGTACCAGAATCACTAACATACACTCCTGTCATGGTTTCATTTGAAGGAGGAGAACGTTCTCCTGCAGGTTCCTCTGGACAGGAAGTCTCATGTTCTTCTCTGGTGTTTCAGGTTCCTGCGGTCAGAAACCTGTGATCCTGGTGCTGATGCATCACACCCGACATGTCGACTATTCAACTGATGTAAAAAGATGGTCTGATGTGTTCAGCAACATTGTGTTGGATGTTCACGCTCTTTTCCACGAGACGGAGAGAGGATTACTGAAGAGTCCAAAGAATGATCAGGCAGTCGCTGAAATACATAAAGAAGTAAAGAAACACAGTAAATGGTGGTGGTGGTGGTGGACATGGTCTTAACAGCTGCATTTGGAGCAACAACAAGAATGAAATAAAGAAAGCAGCAGCATCATTAAATCAAATACACATTTATTAAACCCTTTTATTTAAAAAAGCTAAACTTTATCTATCTGCTGTATAAAGTTATTATTATTATCTCCTGTTAGCATTGTGTGTGTGTGTCTGGTTTGCTCCTTTCACACTAATTACTTCATCATTAATAATGAAAATAGTTATTTTCAGCCACAGTGTATAAATTCATACAATTAAATGACTGGAATCAAATATCATTGTGTTTCTTATTAATGTTGCTGTTTCATATTTATATTCAGCTGTAGAAGATTTATGACTTCAATTAAAACCATCATTATCATTTAGTCTATGAAATGATAGAAAACAAAGATTAAAGTTTATTATTGTCATTCATTTCAACTTCAGCCTGAAGATGTTTCTGTCAGTTTGGAAATTTAGAAAAAGGCTAATTATAATCATCTAATATCTTTAAGCATGAAGAACTAACATCAATTTATAGATTACAAGAAAGAAAATGTTAATTTGTTTGATTAGATTTGACAAGTCAGAAATGATCAGCTGTGAACCTTTAAAGTGTTTTCATGTTGTCATTTCAGTATGTTCAGTATGTTCAGTATCATTTTCTGTATGAACAGAATTACTGAGTTCTTATTTAAATGTATTTTGTTGTGATGTAGATCTGTGGTGATTCTTTAATTAAAGATGAAACAGTGCAGATGTCTATATGAGGAGTAAAGAGGAGATGATGAAAGAGAAGAAGATGATGTAGTACCAGTGAAGAAATTACCCTTCTATGTCCAACCAGGCCACGTCCTGCTAAGGGGCAGAACCCTTAACTCCTTATTTTCAATGTGTCATTCAACTCATTCAACTCTTTCCCCTGAACAGGAGCAATTTACAAGAGGCGTATTTTGTACTGAAATATATTGAATTTTATTACAAAAATAGTACATACATATATATAAAATCCCAATTAAAATACCAAAGGCACAAGGTGAGCAAGATACGGGTCGTGGCCAATGTTCCCTCTAACTTTTCATGTGTCTGGGCATACACACAAGGTCCCTGAGTAGACCGAGGACCACTGTGAACAACATAAGATGTGCACGCTCTGGCCACACACCAGTATCACACCTGTTATAAACCCAGGATCATAGCAAGATACATGGCTTATTAAAAGTATCAAATTACAGCAGCAATTTCCATTAGTTTACTTTTAATATAAGTGATTTGGCCCACTTAAAATGAAAAAGACAAAAATCTTGTTGTTCATGGGATGTGTAGCATGTTATATGTGAGAATCCTGCTTTGGCCTGAGTGAGGGTCCTGCTCTGGAAGAAATGAGACATATACAGTACACCTTTCAGATATAACATTTAGTTCGCATGAAAACATTCACATTTTGCACAATGTGTGCTGTAGCTTGTGATACAGTATAAATTCCTCTAACTCTTTGTCTGTAAAATATCTAATTACACAGCTTTTTAGCATTTCTACTACCCATAAACTATAAAATAGTAACAGCATTTCATGATTAATATCCATAACCCAGAAATCTTAATAAATGTCACTAGAATATGCACAAATCTGACTTAAATTTTATCTATCTTTCACATCTGCCCTTCTCATTTCTCCAATGGTTGTACACTTTGTCCAGGTTGATGGCTCTGTCTGCTTCTTGCTTTTTGCTGCTAATATGACACCAAACATGTGTGCCAAGTTTCATGCTTTTATGGAAAAGTGAACATAAATTTCACACATCATCTGGACTAATGTGGATTCCCAGTTGTGTTTGTGTAACCCCTTGCTGCTCCTGTCCTTTAAGGCAGTTAAATGTGTATCAAAAGATGAGGGTTATCAATATTCTAGATTCGATGAGGAGACTGCTGATATCTACCTTGCCAATTATTGTTGCAGACGATATCCACCCCAAAGACCACACACACAACAGATTGATAACCTCTGCATATTGTAACTTATTGACATTAATTTCACTGGTCATAGTAATGTAGAGCTCCACTCTTCCACCTAAACACCTACTCAGATAGCTTATAGCTGCATGAAATGTCTGTTGATATCTCATTAACTTCCAATTAACAGCTGTCAAGTATTCACATTCACATACAGTAATTAACAATGCAAGATTCAATAAACACGTTAAATATACCTCAGACATTTATAAATGTACTCAACCCTGTTTCAAGTTCATCCTGATTGGTTTTAGTAAGAGTACAAAGCACATCATCACATTGGGCCTTTCTCAATCTGCGTTCTTCTCTGTACTTGTGTTCTTGTGAAACATCAACAGTCGCAGCCCAAGTACGGTCCCAATAGTTTGCATTTCGCCAAGAACAATTAAAATTCCCGGAAGTGTTCTTGACATGCTCCCATTACCGAGGATGCATCGGTTGTTAACTTGTGTGAACTTATTCCTTTCGATGTTCAAGCGCAGCAAGAAAGTGGCAGAGAGTTGAACAGCGGTAAGTTTTTTTAAAATTTTTGCATGATATTTCATCACTAAAGTCATTTCTGATCAATTTTGAGGCAAGAAATCAACTGTACACATTTCAAATATAGACAATTTTATGAAGTTTGATGGCGAATCGAAAATTTGCTCAAACGTTTTTGGAGTTGAGAAGCTACACAGACCGGCTCACTGACTTGACTTTTTTCATTTTCCTCCTTCTAGTCTAGACACAAAATAATGGCAAAGGAAAGCCAAGCCCACAACTGTAAGATATATTTAATTTTAATTTTAATTCATTCTTAATTTTGGCACCACTGTTATTTTGTCATTACATTTATTTTTGAGAACGTGTACTAGTAAACAGTACTACTACCACTGTTTCATTACATTCTGAGTAATGTTGTAAAAATGTTTTTACTTAAATCAAGGGACATCTGAGTAAACCAGATTGTTGATTCAATGGCGAGGTGAAAATGAAAGCCTTTTTACAGGTTGGAGGAATTCCTCCAAAAACGGATGGGAGTGAGTATGCCTTTTGTGTCTTTGCAAGCCAAAAAGCAATACTCCCTGTATACTAAATTTTTGCATTGTCATACCACAACTACATCATAATCAATAGTCTCCTTCAGCTTGTGTGTTATTCAGTTGTCTGTCTCTGTTTTTGCTTTGTCCAGAGTACTTGTGAAGAACTCAGGCTTGGTCATCACAGCCAAGCAGGACATGAAGAAATGGAACAACCTGAAGGAGAAATACAAGGTAATCTACCACTGTATCTGCTTTTCAATATTTTTTAACTAGTGGAGAAAACTTATACACATACAATGGGCAAGTGCAAATAACTTTTTATTAAACAGTAGATGTGCTAAAATGGTAAACTAAACTACATATATACTAAGTTCAACAAGGACAAGTCTCACCCTGCAGGAAATTCTCATCCTCACACTGTTGACATTTCATGTTTCGTCATGACAGAGGAAGTTGCTATAACTGTATTGTAAATGCTCCAGTCTGCATCAATCTTTACATGTTTGATAAGACTCCCGTCCTGAACACGTCTACATGACAATATTCCATCAGTGATGCAAACTGGCTGAAAAGCTGCTTGTGCATTAACGCATAAGCATACCCTCATCATTAAAATCCCACATGACAGGATCTAATATTAATAAATGTTCTGTGTTGTGCTACATATCTAATAAGTCAGCTATTATACGCACTACTGTCCAGGTTTATACTGTCTGAAGTAAAGCAGCCGTCCTCCTGATAAATCCTGAGCTCATTATGTTGAGTAGTGCAGCAAAACTAAAAACATGATTTGACAGCACAGAGGAAACTATCAGGCAACATTTAGCCTCTGAAATATTTTTTAGACAGAAGTAAAAAAAAAAATGTTTTAACTTCTACTACCTGGTGATGGTTTGAAAGAAGCTGGTGGATTCTCATAAGTCACATGGTTTCTGAAACTGAAACACACTGATGTTAAAGTGGGAGGAACCTTTATAAAAGGAACTACTGACTTGTGTTTGTCTCCATTTTGCTGCTGCAGGAGAAGAAGACCAGCAGAGTGACTGAAAGCTGCAGGTAAAGATTTCTCTCCTCAGTTTATTCACATTAACACAATACTGAGTTAATGTTGTTGTGTTATTTTTATTATTGACACAAACTGAAGCTTGTTATAATCTTCTCTGTTTAAACATGTCACAGTTTGTTATTGATAGTTAATAACTTTCTAGTTAAAGCTTGTTGTGTGTAACACTGGCTCACAGTAACAGATTGATAAAGTGAACCTGATGTTGTTGCTGCTATATTGATCCAAACTGGATCAAACTTTAACCCAGTGATGTTCAGAGTGTATAAATCTGTACACAGGAGACAAAGTGTGTGTCACATATCATCTGATTCATTTATCACATATTTCACTGAGCTGAAAACTTCTTCATGTGTTTGTAGAGATTCATTATTGATAAACTAAGTGGAATTCATGCAGGTGTGATTCAGTGAGATGAATTTAGAAGCAACATGCACATATCAAGTGTCACCTGCAGGTGGTGCTGCAGCACTGTGATAAATACCTCAGTGGACCTGAGTCTGACTCTGATGCTTCAGGATTTATTCTCATGTCAGTAGAGGGTTTTACTATGAAGCCGGTTCAACATACGCAGGCTTTCTTTGTGTGTTCTGGCTCAACAAAGCCTAAACTCAAGATCAAAGATAAGTGGTATCATGATGGCGGGTATGAACTTTCTTTGTTAACTCAGGCTTTCTGCTTCAGACTCCGTGAGTGTCCTCATAAAAAGGGGAGTTTGGTCCATTTTAAGTGGAAAAAGAGTCAAATGACGCCAATCACGTGCCGCCTGCCTCGGTCAGGAACAGGTCATTATAACAAAGAGCTATAAATAATATAAATACATTATCACAGCAAAAAGCAAATCTGCTGCAAATAAGGTGAGAGATGAATGCTGGCAGAGAATTGCTCAAGACTGTCTTCCATACACACACACACACACACTATGTATATATATATATATATATATATATATATACATATATATATATATACACACCCTAAACCTGATAACCCTGACTTTAGTCTCAAAGTACCTCGTTAACCCACTAAAATCAATTTGTGGAATAGCTCTCAGGACTGAACCAATCCAGATGTAGATGAAACATCTGAATATTACATTAAATCTGGATATTTATTATATTCATGTTTAATCAAATCATTCATCCTGATTAATCTGACATCAGCTATTAATGTGAGTATTTATGTTTCTCTCATAACTGACATTTGTTGTGTTTTTGATTAACAGCTGATTTTAAATGAGTCAGAAACACAGAATCTGTTTCTGCTTCTTCTTATTTTTAATTCTTCTTTTTCTCCAGAATACAACACGTCTAATCCATCTGAAGGTAAGAGACACTCAGCAGAGATGTTGGTTATAACTATAACTGTAAATCAATAACTCACCTGTTTCCACAGCAGGAAGCAGTTTTATTGACCAACAGTCTGCAGATGATGTGATGGAGTTGTCTTCTGCCTCTGAGGGAACTAACGACTCACAGGTCAGTGAAGATGCTGTAATGTGTGTGTGTTTAAATGTCCTCAAAGTCCTGAACTCTGCTGATATCTGTGAATACTGAATGTGTTGTCTCAGCCAATCAGAGCGCAGCCCTCTCACACAGGACAGCCAGGTCACTCTAGGAGGCTCTTTGGCATATTCAGTGCTGCATATAATGTTGTGATCTGTGCAGGACAGCAGGACACATTTAGCATCAGAGCATTTATTACTTGGTTACAAAGTTTCAGGTCAATAATAGTTTCAGTTGCACTGCTGAATCTGTTTATTGAGGACTTTGGTCCAGGATGCTGTACACGATCTCCATATAACTAAAGTTAGTTTTCTTCCTGTCTCACTTTTCCAGTCAATGTTGTTTTCAACAATCTCACATAAATCTCTCCTCTCATCCATTGCTAGGTCAATGTTATCACATATGTTATCATATGAACACACATCCAGTGAGTGTTGGATGATGAAACAGCAGAGGGGTGTACTACAAAGCCGGTTCAACATATCCAGACTTTCTTTGTGTTTTCTGTTCAACAAACCCTAAACTCAAGATCAGAGATCAGTGGTATCACAATGGTGGCTATGAACTTTATTTGTTAACTCAGGCTTTCTGCTTCAGGCTCTTCAGAATAAGGTGAGACATGAATGCTGGCAGAGAATTGCTAATCATGTAAATTTGTTAATTAAAACACTAATTAATGAATTAATTACATAATTAAATCATACACTTATTTTACCACTCGCTGCTCTCTCCGTGCCTCCCACATCCACAGCTCTAAAACTTTAAACTTGATGCATTTAATAATCAATTTTATTATATTTTTGTTCAAAGTATTTCTTCATTAGTTTTTTTTCCTATTATCTGAAATACAGCTTGACATGTTGTAACAAAATCCTACCTGCAGTAACCCTAACCTCTTGCATCATTACAAATTCACAATATGACATCAAATCGATGGTAAGTAGCCTATAATAAGAGACCAATCAGTTTTCTTATCAGTGCTCCAATAGCTGCAGTACCAGCAGTGTTAAACAGACTTGGCAGCAAATCAGGTAGATAGTTGAAAGGGCAACTCAGAACATAACCTGCTCCAGACCAGGTTACCATGGTGATCTAGCAGGTTAACAGAGAGACACCTTCATGACATTGAAAGCCCCGAAGGCTTTAGGCTCAACATACCTCACTAACCCACTAAACTTGCTTCTTAGTACATCCCTCTGGACTTGAATCCACAGTTTCACTTTCATCACAGTTCACTGAAGTCATCTCACACTTTGAACAGCAAACTCTCTTGAATGCAAAAGGCTTCACCCCCTTCTTCTGTTCCTGTCCCTTCTTATGATGTTACATTCATTCACATGTGTTTGTTTGTTTCTGACTGTTTGGTCAGGCTGAGTCTCACTGATTGCAAGTGCGACATGCCCAACTGGAGAATAACATTCATGTTACTCCTCAGTCTAAAAATGAAAAAAATGTGATTGACAAACCAGTCTGACTAGTACATGATAGCCTTTGTTTCAACATCTATTTTATCTTGTGCTCACAGCACTGCCACCACCGTAAACACACAAACACACACACAGCAAACTATCACCCCTAGGTTCCATGTAATACTTATCTGCATGTATGTGCACAGCAAACCATACAGCTAGAGACCCAACAGGAGAACCTGGATACTTAAAGATAAAGAGACAGCATTAATACACCTAACAAAATCATACGGGCATTACATTTAATTAATGTATGTGCACCCCCATAGACGGACATTCAAAAAATAATAATGTGTGAGTGAGTAGAAATGATTCGAAAAGTATATATTTGTTAATGTATATGTTAAAGTACTCATACTTGGCACACTTGTATGAAAGTATGTATTAGTGCCACCATGTGGTCAGTAATATAGCATATTATATTTTGGCTGATAATTTATAAAAAGTTTGATGTAACAAAAAACTGTTTAATGTGGGTTCTTTGGATGAAGCCAATTCGGCTGATATAGGCCATGCTCATTAAAGCCGTACATGCACGCCATGCATTTACATTTTGGATTTTTTGTTAAACACATTTTTTTTCTATTTCAGTTTTATTGGCAGGTAGCTTTGCACATACAAGGAATTTGCCCTAATGTTGTGCTGCATGACAGTCAAAATATACACAAAATTAAGTGACCATGAATCATATAAAGATATGAAGAAATTTACAATGAAAATATTTTAATTAAATATATTCACATATAGTGAAAATACCTGTTACATGTTTAAATTTTAAATGGAAGAGAATGAGAATGACATGAAATATTGACCAGGAATGTACAACATTCATAGTATAAACAGTATATGCAGTGTGCAATAAATAATAATAAAGTTTTGTATTAATGTAACATGTTAGATCAAAAATCACAGATGTGCCAGTTTGATCCGTTCTTCACATAATTTGGTACGCAGCATATTTAGATGATCCTGAACCAAACGTGTGCATTAGTTTGTGGATATCACTCTCCTTCTGTCTGTAACTGACCTGATGAACTTGACATAACTCTTCAACACTGAACTGGATTGAAACAAATGTGTGATGTTGTACATACAGCTGCACTGCACAGTGTGTAACATGATGTAATTCAGCCACAGGGGGCGCTACAGTAACAATATAACATGATGATAACATGAAACCTGGTTCACAGGTTCTCCATGAACATGTTCACAACAGACTGAAGCCTTGTGGTCACAATATGTTCTAGTTTTCTACTGTGTGTCTCTGAGTTTACATGTTTGTGTTCACTGTTTCAGATTAAAGGGAAACTCAGGGAGGCTCTACAGGGACTGAAGGATTTGATGCCAGATGACTGTTTTCAGTGTATGTTCAATTATTTACAATTATTATTTGCTGACTTATTTTATTTTTTCTGTTGGTTGTTTTATTCTATTTCAGTTTTGTATAGATATTAATGTATATAAACACTTCATATTCAATATTAAGTAACAGTGATTAACACACAAACTGTTTATTTTGTAGCTGCTGAACGTTTGATGAACGACTGCATCAACAAGACCCCGACTGACCCACAGAGTCTTCTGGATGTCTTAACTCTTTTGAAGAAACAACTCATATCTGACAAAGGTTATCTATCATATTTAATGTTTTATATCTTCAGCACTGAAGAAACAGTCACATGACTCTTCTGAATATACTGTTACAGACACACTGAACTCATGAGTATCTGAATGTTACAGAAGGAACTAGACGATAGTGGATCCAGATAACGCTGCTGTATTTATTTATTGTTTAGAAGATGATTTAGATGAACAAACAAAGATAAAATACTTTTGTTTCTCTGCTTCATTTTGTTCCTGCTGTCTGCAGTAATCCTGGAAATGTTTGTTTTTCAGTTGAAGTTCTTCCACAGAAAGTATAAAATGTTAAATGTTTGTAGTGTTTCTGTTCATTTGGTCTTTGATTCTTTTCACAGTTCTTACAGAACAGACGTGTTTCACACAGCATTTGATCAAATTTAGAAACAGAGGAATCAAACTGGACTTTCATCCAGTAACAGTAACTGACTGACTGACAGAAGATCAAAACACTGACAGACAGTGAATTCTAATTTGTTTCTCTTTAGGAAAGAACAAAGTCCAGCAGGAGATTCAACCACAGTCCAGACAGACAGGTGAGAATCTTTTTATTGGGTTCATTCATTTTATAAATGTAGAAACGTTAACAATGTGTTCATCTTTCAGCAAAGAAACCTTCATCTTCATCATCAAGGTCATGGGGTCCAAGTTACAAGGTGAAGGTTTACTCGGTGGTCACTGGTCAAACTTTTGGAGCCCATCAAGTCCTACTGGACAAAGTGATGAATATAAAATGGACGTCAGTTACCGTGGAAACCACCAGAGACCTGCAGGAAAGCCACGTCGTCATCGTCTTCTGTCCAATCACGTCTCGTGTTGGATTAGATGTGGAGGCAGCCATGACAGACATTACAGGTGAAGGAAAGACTTGTTGTTTCTAACTTGTTCTGAGTGAAATCTGTGCAGCTCAGACATCATGTTCAGATCAGATTCTGCAGATCAACACTCAGAACCAGAGTTCATGTTCAGTGTGAAGCTTCTTCAGGATGAACATCACAGGGGGAGGTGGGGAATGAAATGAGTGAACCATGGATCTGGTCTGTAACAGAGATGGACATTCAGCAGTACACAGCAGCACCAACCTGTAGCTGACATTAATTCAATTCAATTCACTTCAGTTTTATTTATAAAGTGCCAAATCACAACACAAAGTCATCTCAGGGCACTTTTACATGGAACAGGTCTAGACCACGCTCTTTAATTTACAGAAAGAGGGGTGGGGGGTTGTACACAATGTAAGAGAACAGCAACAACAACAACAATAGTCAGTAAGCAGCAACAGCAGGAACAGCTGGCAAAGGGAAGAAGAAGGACGCCAACACATCAGCATGGTTTATGGTTTATGGAGCTTCCTGTGGATCAGAAAACACAAAGAACTCCGGGGAAGAAGTGAAGTTAGTAACATGCATTAATAGTAATAAAATACATAGAGATGGAGGAGAGGAGAGAGGAGCCCAGTGCATCATGGGAAGTCCCTCGGCAGTCTAGGCCTAGAGCAGCATAACTAAGGGCAGTCTAGGCGTATAGCAGCATAACTAAGGGCTGATCCAAGGCTAGCCTGGTCAGACCTAACTATAAGCTTTATCAAAGAGGAAAGTTTTAAGCCTACTCTTAAACATAGAGAGGGTGTCTGCCCCTCGGACCGAATCTGGGAGATGGTTCCACAAGAGAGGAGCCTGATAGCTGAAGGCTCTGCCTCCCATTCTACTTTTAAATACTGTAGGAACCACCAGTAAACCTGCATACTGGGAGACCAGTGCTCTAGTGGGATTATATGGTACCAAGAGTTCTTTTACATAAGATGGTGCCTGACCGTTAAGAGCTTTGTACGTAAGAAGAAGGATTTTGAATTCTATTCTGGATTTTACAGGAAGCCAATGCAGCGAAGCTAAGATGGGGGAAATATGTTCTCGTTTTCTAGTTTTAGTCAGAACAGGAGCAGCTGCATTCTGGACCAGCTGTCTTATATAGAGTCTTTATAGACCTGTTAGGGCAGCCTGATAATAAAAAGTTACAATAATCAGCCTAGAAGTAACAAATGTGTGGATTATTGTTTCTGCATCTTGTTGAGAAAGGATATGTCTGATTTTAGTGATATTACGAAGGTGAAAAAAGGCAGTCCTTGATATGTGTTTTATGTGGGAGTTAAAGGACATATCCTGATCAAAGATAACTCCCAGATTCCTTACCGTGGTGCTGGAGGCCAGGGTAATGCCATCTAGATTAGATAAATCATTGGATAATGTGTTTCTAAGGTGTTTAGGACCAAACGCAATAACTTCAGTTTTATCTGAGTTTAGCAGTAAATTGCAGGTCATCCAGGTCTTTATATCTTTAAGGCACACTTTGAGTCTAGATAACTGATTGGATTCATCTGGCTTCATTGATAAATATATTTGTGTATCACCTGCATAACAATGGAAATTTATGGAGTGTTTCTGAATAATATTCCCTAAAGGAAGCAGATATAAAGTGAATAGTAAAGGTCCCAGAACAGAACCTTGAGGAACTCCGTGTCTAACTTTTGCTTTTATGGAGGATTCATCATTAACATGAACAAACTGAAATCAATCTGATAAATAGGATTTAAACCAGCATAATGCAGAACCTTTAATGCCAGTGAAATGTTCCAGTCTCTGTAACAGGATCTGATGGTCAACAGTGTCAAATGCAGAACTAAGGTCTAACAAGACAAGTACAGAGACAAGTCCTTTGTCTGATGCAGTCAGGAGGTCGTTTGTGACTTTAACCAGCGCTGTCTCTGTGCTATGATGCCTCTAAATCCAGACTGAAAAGTCTCAAATAAGTTATTGTTATCTAGAAAATCACATAACTGATTAGCGACTGCTTTCTCGAGAATCTTAGACAGAAAAGGAAGGTTAGATATGGGTCTATAGTTGGCTAAGACGTCTGAATCGAGAGTAGGCTTCTTAAGGAGGGGTTTAATTACAGCTACTTTAAAGGACTGCGGTACATATCCAGTTATCAAAGACATATTGATTATATTTAGTAGGGAGGTGCCAATTAAGAGTATGACATCCTTAAGCAGTTCAGTTGGGATCTAAGAGACAATACAGCAGCACATCTGGTCAGCTGATATGCTGCTGTCAGCATGTTTTCATCTGTCAGATCAGCAAAAACATTTTAACACAAAAGTCAAACTTCACTCTGAGCTGCTACAGTACCCATGGAGCTTTAGATTAAAAATTACTGTGAAGGTTTTTAAACGGTATATTACTCTAAATTAACTACAGTTTAAAGCTCCCTGTGGAGTTTTCATGTTAACAACGTTTCTGTTTTCACTCAAAAACATTCACTGCAGATTAAAATGTTTGATTAAGGGAATATTATGAATCCAGCAGCAAGATGTTTTTGTTCCTGTACATGATCCAATCAAAAAGGAGCCAAACCTGCTTCACAGAGACTAGTGTTCACAAACTGCAGAGGGAACCTTTAACTGTAGTTTCATATATGGATATTATATCAGCTTTAACTCACTGTATGTTAAGTTCACTCTTACAACCTCAGACAGTTCACACTGCCAGGAAATGATGAAGGCTTGAACCACAAGGACTGATTAGTGTCTGTCTGCACTCAGTGAATACATTTAATATCATTCAACAGTTCACACTGGATATGCTTGTAGCTTGTTTACATGAGATACAACAGTTATCTTAAAATGACATCACACAAACAAAAAACAAAGTAATGTGACTCATAAACAAATATGATGATTATTTACTTTCACTCTCCAGAGAATCTTTTCACACAATCATCTTTTCGTCACTATACGTTAGAAAAACAGGAACTACTACAAAACATGGACATAAATGTCTGAAGTGGATACAAAGTAATTGATTGTGCCATGTATGTTTAGAAAGCAAAAGGTGTTTGCCCTTCATTATACTGCTATGACATGACATCGGTCATTTTTTTTCTAGAGCTGATTCATACAATCTATGATTTTCCCATAAAATTTCACCTTTGCTGCATTTATGGTTTTAGATTTAGAAATGTAATATTGAAAATAGTAACTTCAAATCAAACAGAGTTCTTGCAACTGGAAGCCTGAGAGGACAAATTGTCTTCATCAGCTGTGCAGATTATTTAAAAAAAAAAAATCACATAAAGTATAAAGGAGAAGCAGGAAGTCTGGAGAGTGGATTTAATTTAATTTGCTCTACTTTAGTTCAGGATGTGTCTTTAATTTGTTATTTATGAGTTAAATATAATTTTCATAAAACACAGTTTTATAATATTTCAGACTTTTGTGCTCACATAGAAAACAGAACATAACTAATTACTGAGCTAAAAAAACTTTACTTCCCTTCATTAAATATTCCTCACAGTCACTTTACTCAATGTTTCCCTTACATGAATATTTTGAGCCCTTTGATTCAGTGTTTTCACTTCATGTCATTTGTCCTGTTGACACTCAGAAGACTGATTCTGATGGAGGGAGATTCATGGATGTACTTTTCATTATTAAACACATTTAACTGAAGATTTGTCTTTAGGTTCTTCTTGGAATATTAAAGATGATGTGATGGTTCATTTTTACAAGAGAAATATTAATATTCCTTTAAAAGTCTGAAGAAGCAACAAAAATCTCCCACATTGATTCTTCATAACACTTTTCTTGTTTTGATGACATCAGACTTTTTCAATGATGTTTTCTCAGATGAAGTTTCTCTTGTGGTAAAAATGTAGATTCTTCTTCTCATTAGTTTAACAGCAGAAACACTTTGTTTTGTTCTCCATTGTGTCTTCATCAGTAACTGAAGGATCTTTACTTGTAGCAGTTTGATATGTGAGGAACCTGAACAAAGTGTATTTTTACATTAGTGGAAGGAACACTTGAAGGAGACACATGAAGTCATTTAAATGTAATAAACTGAGAGGAAAGAATAAGTTAATGAAGCCATGAATGTACCAGAATCACTAACATACACTCCTGTCATGGTTTCATTTGAAGGAGGAGAACGTTCTCCTGCAGGTTCCTCTGGACAGGAAGTCTCATGTTCTTCTCTGGTGTTTCAGGTTCCTGTGGTCAGAAACCTGTGATCCTGGTGCTGATGCATCACACCCGAGATGTCAACTATCCAACTGATAGAAGAAGCTGGTCTGATGTGTACGACAATGTTGTGTTGGATGTTCACGTTCTTTTCCACGAGACGGAGAGAGGATTACTGACGTGTCCAAAGAATGATCAGGCAGTCGCTCAAATACAGAAAGAATTACAGAAACACAGTGAGTTCCAGGATAACAGTAAAGAGTCCTGTCGAATTGGCTGAGCTGGTCTTAACAGCTGCATTTGAAGCAACAAGAAGTAAATAAAGAAAGCAGCAGCATCATTAAAACACTCAGTAATTATAGAAGCAGATAAATACATATTTATTAAACCCTTCCTTTGTTTAATAAAGTTGATCCTGTTAAACTTTTTCTATCTGCTGTATAAAGTTATTATTATCTCCTGTTAATCAATTCATTATTAATAATGAAAATGGTTATTTGCAGCCACAGTGTATAAATTCATACAATTAAATGACTAGAATCAAAAATCATTGTGTTTCTTGTTCATGTTGCTGTTTCATTTTTATATTCAGTTATTATGACTTCAATTAAAACCATTTATCATTTAGAAAACCAAGAAAATATTTTTCTGTGATTAAAGTTTATTATTGTTATTAATCTTAACTTCAGCCTGAAGATGTTTGTGTCTGTTTGGAAATATAGAAAAAGACTAATTATAATCATCTAATATCTTTAAAGCATGAAGAACTAACATCAGTTTACAGATTACAAGAAAGAAAGTGTTAATTTGTTTTATTAGATTTGATAAGTCAGAAATGAGTGGCTGTGAACCTTTAAAGTGTTTTCATGTTGTCATTTCAGGGTTTTTTTATGAACAGAATTATTGTCTTTTTATTTAAATGTTGTATGTTGTGATGTAGATCTGTGGTGATTCTTTAATTAAACATGAAACAGTGCAGATGTCTGTATGAGGAGTAAAGAGGAGATCATGCAAGAGAAGAAGATAATAATGAGGCTGATCTATCAGAGATATCAAGTATAGTTGGTTTACCAAAATCAACAGTTGGCTGCACTGTAAAATATCAGGTGAACTCAAGAAAACTAGAAAGTGTCTGAAGAGCTGGTAGATTGAGGATCACAGGTTTGGTGCTGAACAGTAAATCATTTGCATGGTGAAGAAAAAGTCCTTTATCAACAGAGAATTTAATGAGCAGAACCTCAGAGGATTGAATAAAACTGCAAACTCCTGGTTAGCCTCAAACACAGACAGTCTGTGTGTGTCGCAGAACCTCTTGATTTTCATTTCAGCGCCCATGTTAACAGATCAGAGCAGCCACACAGCCTGCATGAGCTTTGCATCATCTACTCTCAGGTGCCCACACAGAGACAATAACGGACTCAGTCCATCATGAGGCGACATGTCCTCCTTTGTTTGTCTGGACTGAAGGTTTTTACCTCCTGAGGAAACTGGAACGCAGCACAAGACTCCGTTTTTGTCTTTTTAAAAATATTATTTTGTAGCTGAACTGTAATTTATTATTTTTATGTTGTTGGTCAGAATGATTCTAAAACTCAAACTTGTTCAAATTAAAATACATTTATAAAGGATCTGTTAAATCACACATGTATAAATACATATGATTACATTTTTTTATTATAATTATAAAACAACAAAGTTTAACTTTTGTGTAAAAATTGGGACCATTCATTCAATTCATATTATTTAACTGTACAGATAATTTTAACAACAAACAACTCTTATAATATTCTTTCCAACAGGTCAGGTTTGTACACCTGTACTGAAATCTGATGGACAACAGCTGCAGTCTGCTGCCCTCTGCTGCTTCAATATGGAATTACACTTTAAGGTTGGTGGACGCTGAAATTTAACATTTTACTGTAAGTCCGCCTATTTATCATTTATAATCAGTATATGACGGGTTAATAAATGTTTTTTTAACAACGACAATGTAGTTATAAGCAGATATAAGGACATTTTATATGTTTGAAAAAGGAGTTGTTTTCAATTTATAACCACCTTGATTATAACAGAATGTAGTAACTTTCACCACTGGGCTCCTCTCTCCTCTCCATCTCTATGCATTCTTTTACCATTAATGCATGTTACTAACTTTACTTCTTTCCTGGAGTTCTTTGTGCTTTCTAATACACAGGAAGCTCCATGAACTGTGCTGATGTGGTGATGTCATTCTCCTGTCCTTCTCCTGAGTCCTGTACTACGAAGCAAGTTCAGCATATCCAGGATATCTTTTCGTTATCTGGCTTCACTGAACCTAACATTGACCATCCAGAAAACCAGAACTATGAAGCTGGTTATCAACCTGCTCAGTCAGCTCTGGGTTTTCCAGCTATGAGCACATTAATGTGAAAAAAGCAGCGTTTTTACTTATGAGGACATCATCTGAACTGTAACTGAAATACTTCAAGATATGAGATGAAACCGTGAAACCAAGTACATGCTTCTGTTTAAGAGACAGTAAAAAGTCATATTCAACAAAGTGAAGTGTAAATGACAGCCTGTAATCACACAACAGAATAACAAACTGCAGAAACACTAGCAATATTTAAACTATATGTAGGAATTATTAATTTTGACTTAAGTACAGAGAGATTTTTTTGCTATTTAGTTGGAGGATGAAGAAATCATCTAAATATGTCATAAAAAAGAAACTTAAAGTAACGTCAGACTGTTTCTGAAGCAAAGAGTGTAAAAGTTAATGACTGATGAGTCTATCTGACTCTAATGCTGCTTTATAATCATGGAACCAATTAACAGGGAGGATTATTTTTATTTCCAGTTTTCATCACACAGTTGTCTGGTGTTGTTCTGAGCTGCAGTGATGGAGTCAGAGGTTAAAATCATCCACACTGTCAGCTTCACTCTGAGGATAAAACCAACTTTATAAAATCATTGTTATGTGTTTAGTGCCATAAACCATCTGGTTTTAAATCAGAGCTTCTTAAATAAAAACCTGGAACAATAAAATGTTTTCACTGTGTTATAGTATGTGTTTCATATACGTAAATTAATGTGTCTATAATGAAATAAGCACATTAATCCTTGATGGGGTTTAATGTTCATACTAACCTTCATCTTCAGAACTATCACAGGTCAGAAAAGGTGAGGTCACATTTTGGTTTTTAATTTTTTGTTCTTTTAATGTTGGATTGAAACTGTTCTAATAACACTCAGACACAAAAAACTAAGTAACCTTCATCATCATAAACACATGAAGGAGTGAATCAGTTTGTGTGCTCCTCTTCACACCTGTCCTGCACTACCCTCATCAGCACTGCTCCCTGTGTTTCCCTCAACCATCAGCTCCCAGCCTGCACTTGTGCCCAGATCTGCACATTTATTCTTTGGGAGCATCATGGAGCCCAGTCAGCACACAGACACACAGTGGCGGATCTCTCTCAACCCCCAGCACAAAAACTGTCCGTCACTCACCTGTCTTTTGTGTGTCAATAATTTAATAAAATCCATGTGAGTACATGAGAAATCTCAAATACGGCACTAATTTGCCTCCAGGCTTGCTGTTTTCTGTTCAGATCATGGTAACTACGGTCAGTAAAGTCAAGGAGCTCCAGATATCCATGTTGTCTCCACTTATTGTTGTCACCACTAGAGAATTCATCTGATTGGATAATGGGGGAAAAACACAAATGATGTCGGATGCTTTTCAGTCCTGAGTTGAAGTTTTTTCAACTTGAAGCATTCAGGCCACTTCTGCAAAGACACGCAGCACATAGAGCAGAAAAACACGAGGTGCATGGAGCAACACAAAAGCAATGAGCAAAAAGCTTCATTCTTATTGAAAACAATCACAAAAAATCCGCCCACGGTTGCTAAAAAGCCCTCTGTCTGATCAGGGCCCAAGTATATCAGTTTCTTCTTCACTCAAGTGGTGAAAAATGACTTTATACATCTTATATATTAAACTGGCACTGACAGTGAAAGCTCTTTCTAAAACTGTCTGTGAATAGCAGAAGGAGAAAGTTGCCCCATGCAGTCGCTCTCTGCAGATGTCTATACATGAACTGACAGAAGTGACAAACTGCTTTTTCAGGAAATGGTAAGGTTGCAGCAGTTATAGAGTGAGAGACGGCTGGTCTGAAGAAACCACGTGATGAATCATACTTCCTCTAACGGTGAGGCCTCGACGTCTCTTCTTTTGTGATCAGTGACACACAGAGATGGCAGGTCTGAGGTAAGTTAATCATTAAATCATCCATCAGCGTTTTCTGCCGTCTTGATTCATGACTTTGCGCTTCGGTTGTGTTTTTTCTTGGTGATGGGTTTGTGTTGGTGTCGGTCTGCAGGTTTCTCCACATCGTTACCGGCTGTAACACTTGTTGAGTTGTTTTATTGCTGTGAAGGCCTTCGCTGACTGATGTGCGACGGAGGAAACGCAAAACATTTGAACTTTTCTTGATAGATGCTGCTACATTAGCTGATTATTTCACTCCAACAGTGACTTTTGCATTCTGTTGTTCACATAATGTGACGTTATTTATTTTTTTTCTGACTTTATTTTTTGTGATTGTGCACGGACGAGCAGAGCAGTTTCCCCTCCGAGGATTAATAATGATCTGCCTGTGGTTGTTTGCATGAGCCTGAGTCTGTCTGCATGAGCTTCCGTTGTTAAGAGCACTTCAGTTTGTCTCTTCTTTCTGCAGCTTTCATCACTAAACTCATCATATATATGATACGATATATGACGACTGCAGCTGCACTGCTGCATTATGTGGTTTTATCTGACAGTTGGTTACTAAAAACGGTTCAAACTGACAGAACTGAAGCACTTTGACAGATGTTACAGCGATCCTGACGTCATTCTTATTTAAACTGAGAATTTCCTCCTTTTTTTTAAATGTAGAAACCTTTTTCATTATTTTCCACGCTGACAACATTTAGTGTTTATTCTGTAATAAAGACGTCGGGTTCAGTCATCCTCAAACACCCATCAGCTACAGAGCAGCCTTCCCATTCTGTGATATCGTCTGTCCAGGTGTGTCAGTCTGAGATCATCTGATTATCACAACATTTTAAATGAAGATGCATCATGTAAACATAATATTAACTATAACAAGTCTAGATTTTAACATAGTTGATTTTAACATGTTGGTCTAAAACACCTAACAAGGCCTGACATCAGTGTGTGGAGGTCATATTTCATTTCAACACAACTCAAGTCTGAATTAAATGAATAATTATAAACATACAAACAAACTATAGTAGCAGAAACATGTTGGAGCTGAATCAGATCTGAAATATGAGAGCGGACAAATGTTACAGAACAGGTGAAGGTTTATGGACGAGCCGACATCATCTTGTCAGGAATATTTAAAAAAACAAAACATGTTTAACATGAGAACAGGATATAAATACAGAAAACTACTAAAAGCAGAATATGAACCTTTAACATCTTGTCATCCTCTGGTTGGGCGTTATAAAACAACCTTTCCCAGTAACGTCATTGATAAGACTTCATCCTGCAGCCTGTGTCAGAACTGGGAAATCTCTTCTCTTCTTGGTTCACTGTATTTACAATATGAATGAATGAATATCCAGTAAATGTCATACATCATGTGAACGGCAATTAAATGATATTAATATTTCATAGATAGATTTGCACTAATCATTCTAAATGACAGATGTACAGATGTTTGTGTCATTACTATGAAGTAAACTTGACAACAGTATCATCTGAGTATTTGAGAATATAGTTCTGAGAGTGTTTGGATGAGTTTAAAGCCAGATAGATTTTATGTGAGACTGTTATTGACCTTAAACTGCTGAAGTGTTGAACGCTGAGCTAAAATCAGCTGAGCAGGAGCTCTACTGTCCTCTAGATGTTTTAAAACCAGGTGTAGAGTTGCAGTAACAGCATCATCTGTCTGTAAGTGAACTGTAGTGGACTTTCAACACAGGTGTTTCGTCACAGCTGATGTAATTTAAAATAATTGTTTTCAGAACAGGAACCTTTTGAATATCTAAGGACTGTTGAAAAATAAAGTTCCAGGCTGGTTTTAGCTCCTCTGCACAAGTTTCTAAAAGAAAAGGTGAAATCCCATCAGGTCTACTTTGAAGAGACACGTTGAAGAAGATCCTGGACAGATTGTGGATCGATCTGCGGTTTGTTCTCAGCACACTCAGCAGTTTAATACACTCTGCTGTCAAAGGTCTTCTTAGCTGGTTTCAAGTTCATGAGAGTCTTCAAATGAAAACTGTTAAATTGTCGTTTCCTGGCTCTTCTCTCCACTTCCTTCTGATCTGAGAGGCTGAAATGCCTCTCCCTGCCTTCCCCTGTTATTACAGTCTTTTATCTGTTTTGTAATGTAAGTTTTGTTATTTGGATAAATAACAACTTCCTTTACAGCAACCACATGGTTGGTGTATTACAGATGTAGTCTGTTAATGCTTCAGTGGTCCTGGATTTGGAAGACTCTCCAGTCAGAGCAAAGAAAACTACTTTTCAAAGATTCCAGTTTGCAGTTCTTCAATTCGGTCCTGTAAACTGGGACTGGGAGTTTTATCAGGGCAGTTTACACACCAGAGCTGGTCTGGAGCAGGTCTGGAGCAGGTCTAGAGCAGGTCTGGAGCAGGTCTAGAGCAGGTCTGGAGCAGGTCTAGAGCAGGTCTCATCACTGGGGTCAGCAGAGCTCCAGACCTAGAGCAGGTCTAGAACAGGTCTGGAGGAGGTCTGGAGCAGGTCTAGAGCAGGTCTAGAACAAGGTCTGGAGCAGGTCTGGAGGAGGTCTGGAGCAGGTCTAGAGCAGGTCTAGAACAAGGTCTAGAGCAGGTCTGGAGCAGGTCTAGAGCAGGTCTGGAACAAGGTCTGGAGCAGGTCTGGAGCAGGTCTAGAACAAGGTCTGGAGCAGGTCTAGAACAAGGTCTGGAGCAGGTCTAGAACAAGGTCTGGAGCAGGTCTAGAACAAGGTCTAGAGCAGGTCTGGACTCTCATGACTGAAGACTTTGTTGTTAAAACCATCAGCTGCTGTTTCTTCTGTGTAAAAACTGCAGGCTGAATGAAAACTGAACCAACATCTGCTAACAGACACATGGACATTACTGACTCCAGATTATTATTATGATTATTATATCATTGAACCCTGAGGATCCAGACTGATGCGGTCCTTCAGCTATAAAGGTGACGCAGACAGTGACGTGGTGAAATGAAGCTGGATTACACATTAAATGAACTTCATATCAAATGTTAATTATAGATCCACTTCATCATAAACATTGAAGCCAGCTGACATGACTGTCACTGTGGTGTCTCCAGTCACCTCATCTTCATCACCTGCACTCATATATGAACTGTAGAAACTAGAGAAACACTTGTATGCTGGATGGAGTAAATATAAACAAAGTGATAGTTTGGTCTCAGTCACGTTTGAGGAGCCTCCACTGGTCCATTCGTACTCTGACAGTGTGCAGCCATATGCTTCCTGCCATCTCTTGTTATCTATAAAGGGGAAAAAAACACACCTTTGAGCGCCCTGAACTTCTATATTATTATTTTTAAATATGTGTTCATTTATTTTTACAGCTCAGCTCTTATTTTTATTTGCTTCATTTTTATTTATGAAACAGAAAAACACGAGATAAACAATGCTGCCATTTTCAAACCTTCCGAACCAGTTTACAGATCTAAACCAGCCTTTAACATTTAACATTATTACTGTTCCTTCATCTCACAGCTCCGCTAACATGCTGTTAACTTCTTCAGCTCAGAAAAGAGAAAACATTTAGTATTCTGTCTCATTATTTTTCAGTCTAAAAGCTAAAAAGCTGCATCTCGGTCACTGTGTGTATATTGAGTTATACATATTAATTGGTACTGAATTAATGAACTAGATGGTTTTAACAAAAGGATCATACATACACACTAGTATGACTGATTTATTTTAATATGCAATGAAAACCTTTTATTTTAAATCACTTTTAAACAGATTGTACTTTTATTTTGAACAGTTTTGATAGTTTGTACCTGTTGGTGAGCCACGTAGAGAAAGAACAAAATAGAACAGCTGCATAAAAATAGAAAACAGAGGCGAACCACATGGTGCTTCCTGGTCAGTGCAGCAGCTTCATAATGGAGGCTGCATCAGTGTTGTTCAGATCTTCACCAGCACATTTTATGCATTTTACTGTCGTTAGTTTATGTCGTTACAGAATCTGTTTAGTATTTTAAATCTCCTCAGTGTGGTCAGAGCTGCTGTCTTGTGTTTTCTCTGCACACGTCTCAAACTGTGTTAAAACCAAGTTGTGGTTAAAAAGTTCAGATTTATTCCATTTCCATTCCCTTTTTGTTTTCTTTGAGTTCTGCCGTGTTGATTTATTGAGGCAGTTGTGTTAATCTTTGATCTCAGTTAAATGACGCTTCAGATTCTGTTTAAGCTTCGTGACAAATGTTCTTCAGTGAGTTCCAGACTTTGTAAACAGCCGAACAAATCCTTCGCTTACCAGCTGCCAGCGGAAAGACAGATAGTAGTGAAAGCAGTAGAGAAGCTGTACTTCTGCTTTTTGAATCTTGAAGTTTGAACAGTAAACATGTAAAGGTTGAAACTGTTTCATGCAAATCTTCAAACCAGGAGTTTTCTGTTGTTACAGGTAACATCCACAATATTGATCTTTACAGAGATACGAGAAGATTTGACCTTCAATCTGTATTTGACTTTATTTTATAAATATTTGTGAGGTTTAATAACTATTTGCTGTGTTATTTGATGTATTTATTTTATTTAGTCTTTTTATTGTTTTGTTTTTTAATTTAATTTATTTTTTATTGATACCCGTTTTTCTTTACTTCCTGTCCTTCAGTCTTTCACTGTGTAGTTGCCCTGTTATGCTGAGGTTTCATGCTGGTTGGCAGAAGGACAAATGTTGTGTAACCACAGTGAAGCAATCAGAGCCGCAAACAGGAAGTCAGGCAGGAAAACAGTCAATCAGTCCGCCTCTGGATCTAAATTTGACCAGAATCAATCACTTTATTCAGCTCTTTGATAATATCACCTGTTTCCTGTTGTAAATGTAAAAAAAACACTAATAATTCACATTTAGCTGCTCTCTGCTGCTAAAAACATATTCCACCCAAATGAAATATTCAGAGTATCAAACACTGTCACATGCTGTGAACTGTTAATACATATATCCATGTTACAGTATATATGTATAGATTATATATACACACATCTAGTATGAACACAGTATTAACTTATAGATACAAACATCCTGTCTGGCTTCCTGTTTCCTAACAATCTGCCCACATTTTTAGGAACATCTGCACAAACAGCTTCTACATTTTCAGTTTGGTTGTCAGAGATGTTTCTACTTTATGTTTATTATTGAGGTGGCAGTGATGATGATGATGCTGTACTGGAGTGAATTATGTTTTCTTGGTCAATGTTTAGAGTGTGAGGCTGCGGATATTTCCTGGAAGCAGCATGAACCTGTGCAGATTTATACAACTCGCAAAAATATCAGCAGAAAAAGATTTGTTTTAATTTTTTCAGCTTTAATTTGATGTCAGGAAGAAAAGAATCTGGACCAAAACCAGATGTCTCCTTTAAACACAGAGAGAAAAAAAAAAACAGCAACACTGAATGAAAATCAGAGAAAAGTTCAACTTTTCTTTTGTTCATCTGCAGAATCACAAACATGCAGAACGTGAAGCCGCCGGTTCCGCCGCCAGGAGCCGTGCAGCTGCGCATCAAGACCGCGCAGGCCTCCGCAGACCGTCTGAGCCAGTCCAAGTCCCTGGTCCTGCAGGAGTCCGACCTCCCTCAGAAACCTGTGAGTACTCACCTGAGGACCAGGACCAGATCTTTCAGTTTCCCTTTAAAGTTCCAAATCAAAACCAAATCAAATAAAACTGTCCTTTTCCTCATTAATATTCAACTCAATTTTATTTATATAGCGCCAAATCACAAGACAAAGTCATCTCAGGGCACTTTTACATGGAGCAGGTCTAGACCACGCTCTTTAATTTACAGAAAGAGAAACAGTTCCCCCCATGAGCAGCACTTGGTGACAGCGAGAAGGAAAAACTCCCCTTTAACGGGAAGAAACCTAAAGCAGACCCGACTCTGGGTGGGCGGCCATCTGCCTTGACCAGTTGGGTTGAGAGAGATAGGGGGGGGGGGGGGGGGGGGTACAGTGAAAGAGAACAGCAACAACAACTATTAACAAGCAGCAACAAACAGCAGGAACAGCTGGCGGAGGGAAGAAGAAGGACGCCAACACATTAGCATAGTTTATGGTTTATGGAGCTTCCTGTGGATCAGAAAGCACAAAGTTAGTAACATGCATACAGATGGAGAAGAGGAGAGAGGAGCTCAGTGCATCATGGGAAGTCCCTAACAAGTGTTGCAGCTCAGCATCAGATAACTGATGTTACATTTAAAGCTTCTGCTCCCTTCATTCATCTTTACTGCACAGTTTAAATCATGTTTCACCTCAAAACCCTTCAAACAGTCAACAACATTCAACAGATATGAAATAAACATCAGACTCACCACATTATTAAACAGACCACACAGCTGCTGGTTGTCATAGTAACGACTGATTAGAAACTGATTCATCAGGTTTGACTGCAACATCTTAGCCTATAAATTACATTTATGTTCTACAGCAAATATATTTTCATTGAAACATAATTAAAACGTGCTAATGAGGGAGCGGTAACGCAGAACAGATCTGCAGAAACTGTGTGTGTGCTGCTCTGATAATGAACGTGTGGGAAGTGATGCATGTTGTTTACACATCTGACTCCTGCAGCAGAGAACAGTCTGTCCTCATCAGCACTTCATAACTCAAACACACTGTAAGAAATGTCAAACAACGTCAACACATCAGTCGCCTGTTCAAGACAAACGTCTCATTATTTGACCTTCAGTTGTTCTGAATGAATAAGACTCAATAACTGATCCTCATTGATCACTGATTGGAACGGAATCACTGCTTCTTCTCTAATCTGACGTTAACGTTGTAATTTATTTTGATGTTAGATCTCTCGGCACCGCAGGAATCAGTCTCAGCACAACATGCTCGGAGGAGGAGGAGTGACCATGTTTGAACCGTCAGTGAGTAACTGACTCAACATCACACCATAAATCACTCGTTCCTGTTTGTATCTGAGCTCCTAACACCAGCTCAGACACATCATCTCAATAGGAAGCAACTTTTTTCACAGATTTTGTTAACATGAGTCTAATGAACAAGTTGCTGTACTAAAGTCAGGAGAGTTGATTTCAGAAGATCTGAAGTATAAACTATGAATATTTCATTTCTGTCTTAAAACTAATTGACTGGCTCCTCCTCTTCATTCACTAAACCCTCAATAACCAGATGCTCTAATAGCTCAAATCTACCTAATATTAATGTTCTCCGCTGCCACACTTCTCACTTCATTTACAGAATTTACCAGACATGAAAATCACACAAGCAGCCACCTAATATGATGGGTTTCCCTGTGTGTGTGTGTGTGTGTGTTTCCAGGTGGAGTTGAAAGGTGAAAACATGAACATGGCTAAAATCTCAGAGGGCGGTAAAAAGCAGAGGAAGAACTGGACTTTATTCTGGACCGTACTGACTTCAGAGCAGCTGCTGTTTTATAAAGACAGACAACAAGAAAGCGTTCAGGTACAAACACTTTAACTCTGTTCTTTCTGTCTTTATTAGGATCCCCAGCAGCACCAGTAGAAACACTGGCAAAGTGCTTTGACAGACAAAGCAAAAGCAAAGACATGAAACAGAAAACATTAACAGGTTTGACCGTAAGAAGACGGCGACAAAAGACAAAACAGAGACAAAGGAGATGATAAAAAGTTTCAAAGACAAAAGAAAGATGATCAAAAGACAACATTACATAAAAGCAAGTCTGTAGAAATGGGTTTTAAGAAATGATTTAAAAGTTACTGAATCTGCGAGTCTTATCTCATCAGGCAATGTCGAGGAGCTCTGATGGAAAAAGCACTTTCAGATTTAGACTTTGGAACAGCGAGATGGTCCACCTGGCTGGTACGGGGTCAGAATATCTGTTATGTAGCTCGGAGCTTCAGACCCAGACGTGCTTTAAAAGTGATCAGTAAAATCTTAAAAATCATTTCTAAAGCAAACAGAGCCGATGAAGAGAAGCCAGAATCAGAGTGATGTGATGTTGTCTTTTAAAACCAGTAAGAAAATGAAAAAAAAATGAAAGCGTGGATGATTTTTTCAAGGTCGGAGCGTTGGCTTGAATCTAGAGATGGTTCTGATGTGAAGGAAACGGGACTGGACAACTTTGTTAATGTGTAGTTTGAAACTGAATCAAACAACTTAGATTTCTGGTGGTGGGCTTCATGTAGGTGGAGAGGGGACTGAGACTGATGGGGTTATTTGGATTAGGAGGACTGAACAGTATGACTTCTGTTTTTGAATTGTTGTGTTGAAATATTTTCACTGAGACAATCTACAGCAGCAGCGAGGCTTCTAGGGGAAGGTATATCTGTGTGTCGTCTGCATAGCAATGAAAAGAAATGATTTTTACGTTCAGCTTGTTTACATGCAGGTGTTCTTTAGTTTTATTGTCTCTGCAGCGGACTGACTGCTGGTTCCTACATTAACATTGACTTTGATCCCGTTGAGAAGTGACTTTTTAAAAAACTTTTTTTTTTTGACTGTGTGACCTCTGACCCTGTGTCGACCGTCTGTGTTCAGAAAGCAGGAAGTAAGCCAGATGTGGTGCAGCTGTGTGGAGCTCTTATCGAGTGGACGACAGAGAAGTCGAGCAGGAAAAACGTCTTTCAGGTAACAAACAAACAAACAGGTCACATGTTCAAACTGATGCAGTTAATTTACATGTGTGTTAACTGGACTGAACTGGATCCTTTCATGTGTTTTTGCAGCAGAGAAACAGAAACACAGAAGTTGTGTGTTTTATTCTTTATTTCACAGTGTTGACTGTTTACATCATAACAATACATTCATATATAAGAACTGAACACTTTGCTGTTAAATTGTTTTGGACTCTTCTTCAGCAGCTGCTCGTATTTTGTTTGAGTAAATTCTTACAGTTGGTTTGATTTTAAAATTGGAAAACAATATTTCCACCAACTGAAAACAGGATACTCTGGTTATATGATGTGGATCCTACAGTTGAACTTAACTCTCTGTTTTCACCTGTTCCAGATCACAACCAACACAGGAAGTGAGTATCTCCTCCAGGCTGACAACAGCTGCACCGCCAACAAATGGTACGACGCCATCGGGAAGGTCATCACTGCCACAGTAAGAACAACTTTTAATCTCAGCAGACAAACACAATAAACACACAAGACACAACAGCAATAATGACAACAAACCTCCAACAGGTTACAATCAATCAATCAATCAATCAATCAATCAATCAATCAATCAATCAATCAATCAATCCCTCCCTCCTAACAGAGGTGATTCCTGGTGGTTGTGAAGTGATTTGGTCTTTAAGCTCCTTCATGTGGTTGGTTTTGTCTTTCAGACCAAAGCTGACGGGAGTTTTGCTCTGCGGAAGTCCAACAGTACAGAGTACCTGCCCAGACACAGCTCTCTACCTGGATATGGCTCCGCCTCCCCGAGCGCCAAGCAACGCAACCCGATTCACAGACGCTCCATCAGTGAGGATCCACCTTACTATTATTATCATTATTAATCTGTGTGAACAGCTGGGGGAAAGGCAGTGTTCATTTCCAGCAGCTGGAATCAGACTTGTGATGTTTTTCTGCAGACATGTTCGGCAGCTCGAAGCTGAAACACAGCACTTCAGACAGCGCTGACAAGAACGGAGTGAAGAACAGACTGAAGAAGTTCATCATCAGACGTCCGTCCATGAAGACTCTGCAGGAGAAAGGCCTCATCAAAGGTTTCCTTACACATTTAATAAACAAACTCCACTCTGATTGTTCCACAGAGTGACATTCAAACCACAGTCTCCATGTTTTTATGAAACTAGTCAACATGTCTGCTGCATCATTTCTCAGGTTTGGGATCTTTGGAAACGTTGAGATCTCCAGTAGAATTTAAATTAAAGTTCTGAGGGTAAACAATGCAATTACACATTAGAATAAACACAATTAAGGAATATAAAAAGAAATCATTAGAAAAAACTCATTGCTGGTATACGAGGTGAGAAGGTCGATGCAGGATGGAGCAACGTCAATCAGTGTCTTAAAGACAATCAACAGAGTCAATCAAAAAACAGAATCAATCAATTCTGAACACCAGCTAACTGGTGCACGGAGGCGACAACAAGAGAAATGTGTTCATGTTCTCTGGATCTTAAGAACATGATCTCATTGATTGACAGTTACAGTGATCTAGATGATTGGAGACCAAAGTGTGTACAGGGCTGTGAATCACTGACCAACAATGCGGCTGTGGATCAGCAGGTAGAGCGGGTCGTCCACTAGTCAGCTAGTCGGAAGAACGGCAGTCTGATTACTGGCTCATGTCAAGTGTCCCTGCGCAAGATACTGAGCCTCAATTTGCCCCAAAGGCTGAACCATCAGTGTATGAATGTGGTGTGAATGGGTGAATGTGGCTTTAGTGTAAAAGCGCTTTGAGTGGTTGGAAGACTAGAGAGGCGCTATAGAGGTACAATCCATTTACCATGAAGTAAAGAAACAATGTAATCCTGGCCATACTCCTGATTGGACAGATAGCTGACTCAGTGATACCGCTAAAATGTTTGGAAATAATCAAAGAGCACCTCTGGATTTCTATCCTTGTGAGTGCAGTGCAAACCCAAACTGTTTATGGTGGAGACTCAGGCTGTTGGTCAGACTGGATTTAGTAGTTTATTCTATTTGTATGTAATAAGTCTCCAGAATTTATTGCAGGATTTTTTGTAGACAACTGTATATTTTTACATCATGTCAAGCATTTTAGTGCCGTTAAACATTTTTACTGCATTTTAACCCAAAGCAGATCTTTCTCTAATCATAACCAAGTGGTTTTTGTGCTTAAACTTAAACATTTTAACCCAAACCACAGGAAGGACTGGTGTATCACCTGCAAGCATTAAAGTTCCTCCATTTTGAGGTGGACCTGATCATCTGCAGTTCATATCAATGCACATGTATAATAACTCCATACCAACAATAAATGGACTACTGACAGGGAGGAAGCTGTACTGACAGCCACTTCTATGTCAAAAAGTTATTAAACCTTAAACTCTTGTGTGAGTTCATGTGTTTTAACGAGTCCGTCTGTCTCAGATCGAGTGTTCGGCTGCCACCTGTTAACTCTCTGTGAGCGTGAAGGAACCACAGTGCCAAAGTTCGTTCAGATCTGTTTGGACGCTGTCAACAAGCGAGGTACGTTCACTGCCTGCTCACCATCAACGGTGTTGTATGAACACATTTTTCTACATCCAGATGTGGAAGAACATATTGTAGTTATATTTGAAGGCAGTTTATGTTGTTTGTTATATGAACTGTATGTTTGTTTTCAGGTTTGGAGGCTGATGGGATCTACAGAGTCAGTGGAAATCTGGCCACGATCCAGAAACTTCGCTTCATCGTAGATCAAGGTCAGCTCTAAAACACTTTCCCTCACCCTGACTGTAAATCTATTACAGTCAGACCACTAATTATTAATTAAGTCATGAAACCTAACTACAGTTATATCAGGCAGAGAAGGTTTTGCTGTTTTAAGGAGCAGCGACGAGGATCCTGCTGAGGTCTGATTCTCCAAAACAAAATGATCGCTCCCCACTGAAACTCATCAAAACCCCAAAATAACACTGATCCACCATCCTGACTCAACCATGAATGCTCAGACAGCATCCTGCTGGCCTCACATGAACATTTATTTAAGCCTCAAAAGGCTGAGGTTTCCCTCTGTCAGGATGTAATAGTGAAGGTGTAGCAGGAAAGAACCCAGACGCAGAGATTCATTCTGCCGTTGGGGCCAAGCAGGAACTTGACAAGTGACGTGAACGAGGGAAAAAAACAAATGAACCAACAGAAAACCAGGACTTAAATACACAGACAGAACTGACGAGGGAACGGGGAACAGGTGGAAACACTCAGTAATCAAACAGACACATGAGGAAGGGCAGGTGACCTGAACGAGGGGAGTAATTTTTAAAAATAAAACAGAAAATGACGAAACAAAACATGGAAACAGGACAAAAACCCAACTAAACCTCACCACTGTGTGACACCCATCTGCAGTGATGTTGAGACTGAGATAAAAACAACATTATGTTACAGTGAAATAGATCAGAAGAGGTTAATTATCAGAGAAAAGTTTAGTGTTTAGTGCACAAACAGTAAAGACAGATTTTCCAAATTCACAATAAACCTTGAAACATAAAACAGCAGAGCGAGTTTGGTCCACCTCTGCGCCAGAGAGGAGCGACAGACTGTCATCCAGTCATCTGTTAACTTTAGTGAGATACTCACAGCAGCCTGATTCAACAGAAACGTATCTAAGCAAAGTGAAGAAACATGTTAAACTCTCCCCTGTATAGCCCCTCACATACATTATGATCCTGTTTGTTTGTCCCCCCAGAGGAGGACCTGGACCTGGACCACAGTCAGTGGGAGGACATCCATGTCGTCACTGGAGCCCTCAAGATGTTTTTCCGTGAGCTGCCGGAGCCGCTGTTCCCCTTCAAGTTCTTCGAGCCATTTGTGGAGGCTGTCAGTGAGTAAAACCTGACAGTAACATCAAGAAGCCTTTCTGTCACTTGCTTTATTTTAACTAGAGGAATTATTATATTATATTCATTTATAGGATTTGTCTGTTACACATATGCTGAATTATTTTAATCTGGACATTAGTTTGGAGACATTGTTGTTCCACATGAGTGTAAAATAAAAGAAGCTGAGGACTCATGACTTTCTTTCATAATTCTGTGTAACGTCAGAATCTCTCCTGTTGTTTCTCTGAGCAGAGATTAAAGATCAGAAACAGAAAGTTCAGGCTGTGAAGAAACTGATCCAGCAGCTGCCAAAACCCAACCAGGACACCATGAAGCTGCTGTTCAGCCACCTGCACAGGTACGACTGTCAGCCCCACCACCTGAACCCCTGAACCTGAACCACGAGTGAACTGTATTGAAAATGCAGAGAGAGTTCAATGTGCATATTTATCAAGCATCTCAGAATCAGTCCATGAAATGAGGCTGAAAGTTAAACTTCCTCAGAGCAGAACGAAGCTTCAGAGTCATCATCAGTTAGAGAGAAGTTGTTTCACAGGTGGACACATCTGATCAAAGGCTTTTACCTTCAGTCTTTCCGGGAATCCACATCAAAGCGAGAAGTCAGTGGTGCCTTTAAATGTCAGTTAAATCAAAACTGCCTCTGTCAGCAGAACCAGCTGACTGTCAGCAGACATTTACTGAACTGAAACAGTTTACATGTCGACTCCACCAGAAGAAATCAACACTGCTTGTGTTCACTGATTCATTGATGTGAAACTGACAAACTCACTGCCAGATTTAAACAGAGTCAGTGTGGATTGGTACATTTAATGAAATACTCTAAAGAGAAAAATGTTGAAATGTGAAGCATAGAAAAAAAATTACCACAGTCCTGTAAAGACTGAACTGATTGTTTTCAATTTTGAGTTTTATGTGAAAAACTTGTGTCTGTGCAGGAAGTTCAGCTTTTGTTTGAGTTTGTTTGTCCTCAGCTAGTTCCTCATTGATCCATGATGTATTAGCAGCATTTACCTTCAGTGACGAGCATGAAGTATTTCTTGTGTTGTATACCAGATCTGGAAATCAGTGCGTAGATTGGATATGAATAGAATTGAAGCTACTGTGTAGAAAATCATATCATCTGCATAAAATGATATTTTACAGATGTTATTCATGTAAAGAGAGAACAGTAGTGGCCGCAGACTAACTCATGAGGAAGCCATCAGTAAAGCCGTCTTTAAACCAGGAAACCGAAGTGTATGAAAGAGATGATGGAGTTCCTTCTGGTGTTTTGCAGAGTTCTGGCCTGTTCCAAGAAGAACCTGATGTCCACTCAGGGCATCGGCATTGTGTTCGGTCCCACGCTGATGTGGCCTGAGCTGGACGCAGGAAACATGGTCAACATGGTCTACCAGAACCAGATCGTGGAGTTCATCCTCATCGAGAGCCGAGAGATCTTCAACCTGGACATAAAGTAACGTCTGCAGTCCTGAGGTGGACCTGATCAGCTGACAGACTGTTGTTTTAATGCAGAATGTATATACCTATTCACGTATCAACATATTTTGACAGAAAACAGAAGCAGCACCTAAAAAACTAAACAAACAGTTTCCCATCAGAAGAAAACTAGAAGAATCTCCTTTTAATTGACGAGTTAATGACTTTAAATGTAAGCTGACAGACAGCCGTGGAGCCGCCAGACTCCACTTCAAATTAACAGGTTTCTAGTTTACAACTTTTAAAGAGATCAAAAACCTACAGCTGCCCAAATCTTAACATGCAGGAGTATATTTATATTATACACCAGTATACTTTAGCATACAGCTGTATATTTATATTTTAAGGGTGATGTTGAATGTACATTCAGGAGAGACTCAAGTATATACTGGAGGTTTAAAACCCTATTCATTTACTTTCACATCACATATTAAATAATAAAATTACACTGCCACTCTGCTTATTATTATTATTATTAATAGTAGTAGTAAGTATTATTATTTTAAATCCAATTTAATGTCAAACTTCTCACATTTTACTGCTACATATTTAGCTGATATTACCTTTATTTTACTGAGGCAGCAGAGTTATTGCAGCTTTATTTAGTGTCATAGTCATTTTAGACGGAGGATCAGAGATTAAAATGCTTTTAACAATAGATGGAAAATATTCTCTCCACAGTTCTAACATGAAAACTATGCAGACTGCTTGATGTGTTTGTGTCTGACCTGACATCACGGCAGCTCTCTCACCGTTTGATGACTGATCAACGGACATAAAGAATGTTTAAGTATAAATGAAAATCCCCCCGATCACATGAAGCAGACGTAATGCAGCACTGTGAAGTAGTGTGTAGATAAATGTATGTATGTGTGTACATGAGAACATTTGATAATTCAGTGTGAGATGCGTCCTCATACAGTGAATTTTGTACAACTTAGTTGTGTTTCTTTTCTTTTTTTCTCCAGTGTAATATTAACGGTATAGTTGATGTTTTTTCATATATAATAAAATATCATTTTTACCTCATATCTGAATGTTTACATTGAAGTTACAGCTGATATGTAACAAAAGAAAAGTTTGGCTCCTGTTTTGTTCTGTTGTCTCTACTGGATGAGTTAATATCTATAAGTAGGTTTGTCCTGCACAGGCTGCCGTACTACAGCGACTTTATTTCTTCAAGGAATCGAATGGAGTGGCTTCTCTAAAGCTAAACGACAGTTACTGATCAGTCATTGATAGAAATACAAAGAGAGGCCAACTTCCTGTGTGGTTCAGATGGAGGCAGCTGCTGTTGAACGAGTGTGTACAGCACAGCTGGAACACATCAGGATTAATCATTTTGTGGTTAACAGTATAATTTCAGTAAAAGTGCTTTACTTTTTTATTGCTTTTAAGTCATTTATTAAGCAGCTTCTGTCAGTCTTCTACTGACCACCACAACAGATTGGACCAAGTATAGACACCACAGGAGATGAAGGCTGAGGATGAGGAGTTAATCTGTTGGATCAATATGAAGAGAACTAGTCTACATAATAATTATAATAATTATAATAAGCAGTTAAATTAGTTCTCTTTCAAATCAAACATCTCAAAATATGAGTGGAAAGTTTTGTTCTTGCAGCTGCATCTTTAACTCAAACGTAGCTTCACCACGTAATGTGATGCTACTTCAGCACACTTGAACAAATGTTTCTGGGATCACTACAGAATCATTTAATATCCAGATATTCACATCACAGACACGACCACTGACGATCTGCAGGAGGGTCATGGAAGAGTCGATGCATCACAGAATGATGTCAGATATGTTTTTTAGTCTCAGCAGAAGTGGAACATCCTTCCTCTTAAGCTTATTCAAGAGTCTATAACTATAATAATAATAATAATAATAGCTTTATTTAAAAGACTTAACAAAGTGCTTTGACAGACAACACAAAGGCAAACACGACACAGAAAGACGACAGTGAAGACGATGAAAAACAATAAAGAGATGATAAAAAGACGACATCACATAAAGTCTGTAAGAAGTTCCTGATGTTGATGCTTTTAAACCTCAGACACTGGACAGTGACATCCACTGACTCCGACCAGAACAAACCAACGAGACGTTGATAATGTGGCTATAAACAGATGTGCTGCAAAGACTCATATAAACTAAACTAAAGCTTAAAACTTCTCGTCTTCATTTCAACACATTTACTGTTTGTTTCAACATTTATCTTCAGAGATCAGACTTATAAAAGGTTTTGTAACATAAGTTTAATTTGTGCTATTCAACAGTTAATAATTGTTTTCTAGCATTACTGTAAGACTTGTTTAAGTGTAAACAGTTAATTAACGGTACAGACGACACTGTGAGGAATAGAAACACTTTACCATGTTCCAGTTTGTTATAAACCATTTATTGTTTTTATATTGTTTATAAATGTTAAACAGTAAAGTGTATTAGAGCATAAATACTGCAGATATCATGATGTACTGACTGGCTGATCAGCATCATGAATAGGAAACATCGTTAATTACCAGCCCGTTAACTCTTTGATTGACATTTTAAAATGTGTTTGTTAGATTTAAAAGATACATTCAGGTTTTTCCCAGTCTGCCTGAACACAACACTGACGTCTCCTCACTAATGTTCTCCACAGTTCAGCTGAAAGTCGTGAAGCTTCAGCAGTTTGGAGCTCAGCTGTGGAGAACATCACGTCTAAAAACCCAAACGTATCCTTCAAGGAATCTACCAACATTTTAGTTCTGTTCAGCTTCTTGTGCATCATCACGAGTGGATTCAGTCAACACACTGCATGAAACACAACACCTGCACCACAAAGCCCACACACACACACACACTGTGGTTCAACAACGATTCACCAAAACCAGGAGCCTCATTTATTCACCGTGTCCTCTCACGTTCAGATGCTTCCCCCAGTGCATGCTGGGAACCTCCCTGTCCGTAACTCTACCTCAGACTGCAGGACAGGCTTTGATCGCAGGTTGTATATAAAGATGGAAGTACTGAGGTGTGACGTTGGTTTTCAGAGCTGCTGCTGCTGCTCATCTTTTCCATTTAGAGGCAGGATGTTTCCTTTCACACTCAGACCCAAGCTAACGCTAGCTAACAGGAAACACTGAGGGCTGCACACTTTGGCTAACATTAGCTACTTTAGCTAAATTGTGCTTACAGGGCAGGTATCATAATCAAGTAACATTAAACTTAGTGAAATATTGAGTTGGACTCAGTGTGAGTCCAGGAGCTGAGGAGAGCAGCAAGTGAGCCGACTGTCAATCAACAGTCACAAAGCAGACATCAAAGCTGCTGGAAGTCTTATTAACAGAACAATAAATCCAAAATGGCCACCAGCACACTGATAAGAGGCCTGAGACCAGAATGACTCAGCGTTTCTAGACAGATGTTGAGGTTTTTTGAGTCAGTCGGAGCTTCTGGCAGCTGTTGGTGGAACTTTTAAGGTTCTTCAGACGTGAATCTGCTGATTGGTTCTGATAAATGAGGCCCTGGATCCAGATGTACGATAATTATTGTATTTCTATGATCATTTTGCCCTCTGTACAATCAATAATGCCAAAAGTCCCATAATGTACAATAACTTGTGACATTTAGTTGACAGTTTTAGTGAAACTGGATCCTACATCCGTGTTCATACTTGCTGCTTGCTGCGATGATGAACGTGTTCTCAGTGTTTTCTGAAATCTTTCCACCAGGTTTCTCTGGTTTGGACTCTTCCAACATTTCCCCTCCTGGCGACGCTGCTCACTGCACGTTGATGCTTTCAGATTAATTACAAACTGTTTTACAAACATACAAACACTGATCAATACTGACCCGACTAGAACACAGTAAAGAAACATTCAAGAAATCACATTTATAAAAACTGTTCTGTAATAAATAAACTCACATTAGAATTATGAAAAAAAAAAATAAAAATAAAAACATCATTGTGATGAAACATTCACTTAAAAACATAAAATAAATAATAAAAATAGAAATGTGTCCATATTAACTGAACAAGAGTAAAAATATTTCAACATAATTTTCTTTAAAAAATAAATAAATAAAAAAGTTGTAGTTTTCAAACAAAAAGTTGTAATATTTAAAGAACAAAAACAATTTTGTTTGAAAGGAGATTTTTATATTTGAGAATAAAATGTTTTCTCATCACAACTTGATTTGATTTTAATCAAAATGTTTTTTTTAAGTATTTAATTGACTCTAGTTAAAGGTTAGAGTTAGTGTCTGAGGATCTTCTGCATGTTTTGAGAGTTTTGTGGCTTCGTAGTTTCTGATTTTATCTCCTAACACCTAAAATTAAGCTTCATTCTGAAAATATTTAAACTTTTTATCTCAAAATTACAACTTTGTGAAACTTTTACTCAGATTTAAATTTTTGTTGATGTTTGTTTTGTCTGAAGAAACATCAACATGACTTCAGTCA